>SNQJ01S0263067.1:0-12115 GCA_010110895.2 Picea sitchensis | reverse complement strand
ATATTATCATTATTTTGAGTGTGATTTCAGGAGAAGGGATCTCTTACAATCATAGATCCAGAGGGATCTCAGACCTAGCACATTCAGAGGAACAACACACTCTAGGTTTGATTGTTTTTGTATGCCTCTAATTGTTATGGCATTATTGTAATCTTATGAACATCTATTTGTATTTTGGTCTATTGAATTTATATTAACCTATGTTCAAATTTAAAGTTATAAGTTGACTCTAGTCAAAGTATTAGTTTGATTAAGGTTGAGATTTTAGAGTTTATTTTCATTATAATCTCTAACTCATATTTCTGTCAAGAAAGCATATTGTCTTAAGTACAGGGGACAATTTTAAGAGAATAATTGTCATCTTGAGTGAAGGAGACTCGGAAGAAAAGCAACAACACTCATTCTTGAGGAAAAGACTCTAGGTTCTAGGTCTGATTGATTAAATTAATACGATTCAAATTTGCACATATCAAGTTTGATAACTGCTACACTACAAGTAAACACTATAGTTGTGATAGAAATATTTGAAAAGTTCTATTATTGTTAGATACAATGAATACTTGGTAGCATGTGATCACTATTGATATAAATGCTTATTGTAATTATTTACTATATATAACTAACATCTCCTCTAGGAGAAACTTCTTGTTTTGTTTCTAGGAGGAATGATTGATCACAACACTAGAAGAGTGGTGTACCCATTTCTTATTATTGTATTTTGTTTTTTTGGCTCTTGTTCTTGCTATTTTTTTTATTATGATTATAAAGAGTATTATTATTGTCTAATGTTTCTCCCTTGTTGTTCTTGTTCTGGGCAGGTCACAGGTGATAACCGTTAAGGGAGCTATAGTGACGGTTGCAGAAGGAAATAGATTAGATGGTCTCTAGTTTTAGATATGGAGAAACCTATCTAGATAAGAAGTTGTATACATGACCATATACATCCAAGTACTGAAGAAGAAGAAGAAGAGTCAGTAGATTTAGAAGGGCCTACCCAAAATCATTGCAGTAACCAAGAAGAGACCAGCATGGTCCCGTGACACTTTGCAAGATGCAAAGCCATATAGCATTGACGAGCCATATCATGAGGAGAATATGGCTCCACCAGTGGTGAGGCATGCATCCCCACCAAGTACCACCTCAAAAGGAGATATATTTCAGAGGGAGTCAGCCCTCACAATCCAATAAGGAGGAGCAATTTCCCCAGGACCATTCATAGAGATGTACAAAGCCTGATTTGTGTCCAGAGGATTTTCCCAGCAAGAGGGAGAATACTATGATGAGACACTTGCTCCAGTAATCAGAAGAAGTATACATAGAGTAGCCACAAGATATGTGAGAAGGAGTCTCATGTCTACAAATTGAAGAAATATTTGTATGGGCCTAAGAAGACACCCAGGACATGATATGCTAGATCAGACAGTTTCTTGATGAGCTTGGGCTTCTCTACTTCAAGGTTGTGGATGGTGAACATGTGATATTTCTACTATATGTGGATGATCTATTTTTGACAGGAAACGAAAAGCTCATCGTTGAGAGTAAGAGGAACCTTGATGCACAATTCAAGATGAAGGACCTAGGCATGATGCATTACTTCGTAGGTTTGGAGGTATGGAAGAGATCTGATGGGATTTTTCCTTAACCAAGGAAAATATGCAATAGAGATCTTGAAGAGGTTCAGGATGTTGGATTGTAAGGCCATATCTACATCGTTGGTGGCTAACTTGAAGTTGTTTTGTGATACAACTTCAGAGATAGTGGATGCCACCATATACAGTCAGATGATCAGTTCGTTGATGTACTTGACGAACACGAGGTCATATATATGTTTTGTGGTGAACACATTGAGTGAGTACATGGTTGAGTGATCTGAATTTTAAGGGGGTATATGGTCTAAATTCAGATGCAAAATTCATAAAGCTATAAAGCTAATAGATTGTCATTGTGGATCAAGGAGATGCCCACCTCCTCATTAATTAATTGGGCTAACAAGTTGCCCATATGGGTCTCACCTCTCCATTATTGTATTGGGTTTTATTTTCCATCAATTAGTTAGTTGGGTAGTTAGATCGATTATTATAATAATAGAGACCCATTTAATGAGCTCTTTCCATTATTGTATTGGGTTTTATTTTCCACTACTTAGTTAGTTGGGTAGTTAGATCTATTATACTAATAATAGAGACTCATTTAATGAGATATATTTGAATTTTTCCAATGGACCATTTTGTGATACTATATAAAGGCCGAGCAAGCCTTCTCATAATATCAAATGACTCATTTTGGCTTCTCTCATATTCTCTATTGTTCATTGTGAGATTAATTAGCTCTAAGTGATTTACTAGTAATTAGTTTTAGAGGTGAGGCTCCTATTTGAGCCTCACCTCCCGAGTACTTCATTTAAATTTTTTTGACCATGCTTCTTTTCATGCAAGATTGACAGGTCTAATCTCCTCCTCTCTCGACATTCAAGCCATCCAAATCTTAGCCCCCGAGATCTAGATCAGTGGTATGAGAGTGAGTACGCTCTCCATCGGAACAAGGGTTTGAAGCATGTTGTGGGTTCAAACATTTATAAAAATAATAAACCTCCTTTTGGTACTATAGGAATCCATTTGTTGGGCCATACACTGTAAGCATCACAGTTGGTCTACAGGCACTACAGGTTTTTTGTTTTTTTTTAACCATTACAAGGAGAACCATACATGGATTCAATACATATATACATGTATCTACTACATCCATTGGTCTGCAACATTTTCAAAACAATTGCAGGGTGTCCATGCTACCCACGGAGGTTCCACAACCTCTACAACAGTCCATGTTTCTCTACAAACCCTTGGCATCCTTCGTGGCCCTCTACACTCATCCAACTTAAAAGAGGTGTTGCGACCTATACACGGAATTTCAGATTCTATGTCATATCTCATTCAAAATATCTCTTCAATATCTCAAATGGGTATTTCGTGGAATCTCATTTGACTTCTTGTTTTGAGAGATATCATCAATTGAATTTGAGCATGTATTTGACCCAAGGAGGTCGCGCATACCACCATCTTCAAAAGGATTTTCTCCCTTCTCAGGAAATTACAAAATGATTTCTGCATATGGATGGAAATATCTCTTCAAGAAATCAAATGGGTATTTCACGGAATCTCATTTTGCTTCCTGGTTTGAGAGATATCATCGATTGAATCTCAACATGTATTTGACCCAATGAGGTCGCGCGTACCACCATATTCAACGATATTTTCCTCTCTTCCTAGGAAGCTAAAGAAAGAGTTACACATATGGCTAGAAATATCTCTTCAATATCTCAAATGGATATATCACAGAATATCATTTGACTTCTCGGTTTGAGAGATATCATCAATTCAATATCAGCATGTGTTTGACCCAAGGAGGCCACACATACCACCATATTCAAAGGTATTTTTCTCCTTGCTCAGGAAACTACAGAAGAAGTTCCACTTATGGCTAGAAATATCTCTTCAATATTGCAAATGAGTATTTCGTGTAATTTCATTTTGTTGTATGGTTTATGAGATATCTTTGTTTGAAGAAGCACATGTTTGTAACCAGTGTGGTCGTGTGCCCTTCAAATTTGGTCTAGTTTTATTCACTCCATGGGACACCTTAAAACAAGTTCCATGTACCAATGAAAATATCTCTTCAGTAGCTCAAATGGGTCTTTGACGGAATTGTATTTCATCACATGTAGCATAAGTTATGAATAGATTTGCAGAAGGATGTTCACAGCCCCAAAGTCATGATTTTCCCATATTATTTTTTAAAATTTTTGGATTTTATTAATTTATTTTTTATTTTTCTACCCATGTACAATGTCATTGTCAACTAGGTTATGGGTCAACCACAAACCCACGGTTATGGATCAACCACACAAAATCTTCTCTTCATTAGGTATTTTCACATTGTAATCATAATAGTGCAATAATGGGGTTTCTCTTTTCAGCATGGGTGAAATGATGGGGACCATCATTTTCTAAGGGGGTAGGAATGATCTGAATTTTAAGGGGGTATATGGTCTAAATTTAGATGCAAAAGTCATAAAGTTATAAAGTTAATTGATTTTCAATGTGGATCAAGGAGATGCCCACCTCCTGATTAATTAATTGGGCTAACAAGTTGCCCATATGGGTCAAAGAGAGTCTCACCTCTCCATTATTGTATTGGGTTTTATTTTCCACTAATTAGTTAGTTGAGTAGTTATATCTATTATTATAATAATAGAGACTTATTTAATGATATGTTTCCATTATTGTATCGAGTTTTATTTTCCACTACTTAGTTAGTTGGGTAGTTAGATCTATTATACTAATAATAGAGACTTGTTTAATGAGCTTTTTTTTACTTTGTCCAATGGACCATTTTGTAATGTTATATAAAGGCCTAACAAGCCTTCTCATAATATCAAGTGACTCATTTTGGCTTCTCTCATATTTTCTATTGTTCGTTGTGAGATTAATTAGCTCTGTGTGATTTACTAGTAATTAGTTTTAGAGGTGAGGCTCATCTTTGAGCCTCACCTCTCGAGTACTTCATTTACATGTTTTTGTCCATGCTTCTTTTCATGCAATATTGACTGGTCTAAGCTCCTCCTCTCTCGGCATTCAAGCCATCCAGATCTCAGTCCCCGAGATCCATATTATTGAGCTTAGACATGTTCACCTAATTGCATAAAAACATGTGATGAGGTACTTGAAGGGTACAATTGATTATGGACTCGGATATATCTCGGATTGTGAGATAATATTGCAAGGCTACACATATTCAGATTGGGCAGGCAGTGTCACAGACCGGAAGAGTACATCTGGATGTTTTTCAGTTTGGGATCAGTTGTGATCTCATGGATCAGTAAAGAAGAAGACTTGTCTGGCGCTCAATTCTGCAGAGGCAGAGTATGTAGCACCGTGTTCATCTTGTGGCGAAGCAGTGTGGCTTCGAAAGCTGATTACATGATTATTTGATCTCGAGGAGACCTGTACATTTTGTGACAACCAAAGTTGCATAAAGTTTTCAGAGAAACCAGAGTGTCATGACAGTTCCAAGCATATCGAGATCAAGTACCACTATGTCTGGGACATGATATAAAAGGGAGCACTAAAGCTCCAATATATTTCCACTGATGAACAGGTAGCAGATGTATTGACCAAGCCCCTGTCCAGAGTTAAGTATTTCAAATACAAGCTTGGAGTGGTCCAGAAAGACTTCTCCGATAGTGAGAAGTGATTGTTTTCTCCAGTAGTGAGATGTGTTCCCCAGTAGTGGGAAGTGATCCCTAGTACTGGGAGCTACTCAAGCGCAGGTTGGTACTCCAACGCAAACTAGTATGCTACCCCAGCGCAGGTTGGTATGCTACCCTAGTGCAGGTTGGTACTCCAACGCAAGTTGGTATGTTACCCCAACACAGGTTGGTACTCCAACGCAAACCAATATGCTATCCCAGCATAGGTTGGTACTCCAACGCAAGTTGGTATGCTACCCCAACGTAGGTTGGTACTCCAACGCAGGCTGGTATGCTACCCCAGTGCAAGTTGGTATGCTACTCCAACACAGGTTGGTATGCTACCCCATCGTAGGTCGGTACTCCAACGCAGGCTGGTATGTTATCCCAGTGCAGGTTGGTATGTTACTCCAATGCAGGCTGGTATGCTACCCCAGCACAGGTTGGTATGCTACTCCAACGCAAGATGGTACGTTATTCCAGTAAAAGTGCAGAACTTTCTATGATATATAGATCCGTGATTGACAACAAGACAATGACCAGCTATATAGAAGCACAAAAGCAGTGATGATGATCGTGACGAGAAGAATACCTTCATTGCTAAGAGGGAGTGTTGAAGTTTGAGTAGCTTCGAAAGATATTTGTATTGTATTTGACCAAGACAAAACCCTAAAGAATAATAGTATATTATATTTGTTAAGACAACCTTATTGTGCCTTTGTAAAAGTCGTCCCTATTGTGCCTTGACAAGTAGAATGTAAAATAAAAGGATAAAGTGGCAGGTCGGCCCAGACCTAATTTTAGGCTAGCCAAATTACTATTTATAAGGGAGGCTAGCGCCTCATTTGAACATACACACACACAAGGCTCTCGAGTCAAGAAGAGAAGTGTGCAAGTCTCAGAGGGAGACGCTACTGCAGCTAGAAGGTGACTTTGTGGAATATATTGGTTTATTTCTTGGGTATATCTTGGTTATGAGGTGTGTTACTCTTCCCTGGTCAAGGGTTTGAGAAGGATCTTCCGCTTTGTTAGTTCTCTCTTGGAGAGAGAGGAATTTTTCTTGGTTGTTGAATCTATATTGAGGAAGTTTGTTGGGTTTTTCCCCTAGAGGGTTTTCCGAGGGTAAACCTTGTGTATGGTGTGGATGTTATTGTTTCAGTGATCCTTAATATGCATTTATTGTGCTAATTGTTTAAAATTAAAAGAACGCTAATCTAATTAAATTCTTAAGATGAAATTTCAACAATATTCAACTATCTATGATGGTATATCTTATAGTTGTTTATGGATAATTGACTCTTCACTGATCATTGCTAGCCAATGCTTACAAGTATCATCCTCCATGGATGACAGTGGAGGTTCCCCTTGGTGGCTATTTGTTGATGAATTTCACCTTAGTATGTGTTGTGTTCCCTTCCAATTAAGTTTTGTATTATGTGCTAGCTACCCTCTCACTAGAATTGAGTGTTGGAATCTTATGATGATCCCTTGTTGGATAATTACATTCCTTGAGACATATGTGTGATCTGATGAATATACTCTTGACATTTCATTATGAGTAATCCTTAGTTGATATGATGTTAATATGATAAAGGTCTTATGATGTATCGATGCATTAGTTTGACTGATAGGATATGGTGTTCTGAACTCACCATCCCCCTTGTGCTTGCTTATACTAAGGATTTAGTATGATGGACCTAGACATCTATGCAACTGTGCAGTTTATAATGAGTGTTGATATTTCTTAATTAATTAATGATCATAGAATTAAATGTTCTTTAGAATGACCATTGGTAATTATTGGATGATGGTTAGCATGAGTAGTCTTTGATAATATGGTTGATACTATATACACTAGATGATTTGTTGATGTTCTCGATATTAATATTGCATGAAGCATTGGTACTCTTAATGATGACTATGTAGCAAGGATGACCCTTGATGGTGGTTTAATATTATATGTCCTTGTTCTGATATGATCAATGATGTGTCATGCATTGGATACTTTTCCTTATAGTTCATTTTATGATTTATTATATGTGCACTTGTTGAATGCCTCATTATGAGGTATATATGTATTGGATACCCTTCCTTTGATATGGTTCATGTTATGATTTATTATGTATGCACATGTTGGATGCCTCTTTATGATGTATACATGTATTGGATATGGCCCTTCCTTTGATATGTTTCATGTTATGATTTATGATATATGCACATGTTGGATGCCTCATTATGATGTATACCTATATTGGATACCCTTCCTTTGATATGGTTAATGTTATGATTTATAATATATTTACATGTTGGATGTCTCATTATGATGTATACTTGTATTGGATACCCTTCCTTTGATATGGTTCATATTATGATTGATGATATATGCATGTCAGATGCCTAATTATCATGTATACATGTATTGGATACCCTTCCTTTGATATGGTTCATGTTATGATTTATGATATTTGAGCATGTTAGATGCCTTGTTATGATGTGGGTTAGGTGGATGTCTTGTTAGAGAGATACTTCATGTTATATGAATTATGAATTATGTGCAGATGCTTATTGTTATGATGCGGGTTATGTGGATGCCATGTTAGAGAGACATTTTATGTTACATGAATTGTAATTTATGTGTAGATGCCCTTTTATGATGTGGGTTATGTGGATGCTCTATTGTTGAGATATTTTATTATGATTTATGTGTATATGGCTTGTTAATGAGATACTTCATGTAGTTGATTACGATTATGATGTTGTATGTATGCATTGGTATATTGGATGAACTAATATATTATAAGTTGAGGCCTTGTTGGACAAAGGGGAAATGCACTCAAGGAAAGGGATCTTATCTCAATGAGGATGCCTATATAATCCTAGTGCCCAGGAAGCTTGGGAAATGGGAAAAGACTTGTCAAAATGACCTCTAAAGTTAACTTGGGTAAATGGGTAGAAGGGGGAAGGGTTTTATTTCAATTTTACCTTGCTTTGGACACTTGTAAATTCACCCTCAAGCCCAAATTTTCCCTTTCATGAGTAAGGGGAAGGCCAAGAGACAAGTCTTGGTAAGATGTTACACTAAGAGGAACTATAAAAGAAGTGGTGTGGCCATTGTCGGGCTCGGCTCGTGAGGAAATGCTCTTTGGAACTTGGTATTATTGATGCAATGGTGTTATAATAAAGGAGAGTTGGACAAAATTGTGTTTATGCCGACCAAGTCTATGTGGATTAAGGGGTGGGAGTGTGTCTACATCAAGAGGATGTGTTAAATCTCAGTATGCATGGTTCCTTGTATTGTTGGCCCAAATTATAGGATGCCACTAATGTGTGATTGCGATCACCAGCTGAAGGTGGCAGTAAGATCCTTGCATAATAGGATGCCACCATTGTTGTGGTTGTGATCACCAACGAAAGATGGTAGTAATCTCCTTGCTTGAAGGGGGGAACCACTGTTATTGTGGTTGCGATCACTAACTGAAGGTGGTAGTAATACCCTTGCACATCATAATCCTACGATATTTGGAGGTGTTGCAAGTCCATGAGCCTCTCCACTAAACTGTTGTAAGCCTAATTTATTTTCTCTTAATCACCCTTGGTTTGGATTCATCAGAATTGTTATGAATTGTGATTCCATTTCCTCATTGAGCTTGAGCCCTGCTTGGGGGGGGGCTATGAAGGTGGTTGCATTGGTTGGGTGGAAAATCGACCCTTGGAACAATTTCCCCCCATGTTTATTGAAGACTAGTTTGTAGGATCTAATGAAGATTGGTTCGTGGAATCTTTTTATATTATTATTTATAGGAGATAGAGTGTAGGTGGTCCAGCCTCATACTTCCACAAGCTACAGGTTCAGGTATTTTGCATTCGAGTATTTAATTGTGCATTGTTGGTTCATTGGGTGATGGTATAGTTTTCATGTTCTTTATGGGCCTTTGACGTACTCCTTATGTAGTTTACTTGTTAGATTTTATATATGGTTTCGATGATTCCAAATTTGGCCCACTTGTGATATATGATCTTAGTTTATGTTTATGGCAATGTGCTTCTTGTCAATTACTTAATATTTGAAATTATTAATCTATAAAAAAAATTGTTTAAAGTAACATTTAATGGGTTGTTATATTAAATTAAAAAAACAACATTATAACAACATGTAAACCTCAACATCAAAACCACTATTAAATATTACAAAGACATTTATTATCTTAAACAAAGGAAACTAATGTTTTACCATAAACTAATGCTAATGATAATAATAGTTCTAAATAAAAAAATAAAGAGAGTATTATTATCCTCTGAAACTAATAAAAGACATGAATGGTGTGACCACCATAAAGATTATTTTTGTTAATATTCACGGAATGACATTTAGAAAAACACTTAATTAGATATAACAATAAATAGAAACATGCTAAGAAAGTATACATAAGCAAACTCTATATAATGCAAGAAACAATTTGTAGATATATTATTCTGTCGGAACTCTATCTATAACATAGTTGGGATTGTAATCCCTTTTGTATTTCCACTGATGTTTCAGTCAAGTAGATGCCTCTTATAGAAGCTGGATTCGTGATGTAAATTTTATATTACTATTTAATATAAAGGTGATAATTTTCCAAATAAAATTTACTCACCGGTTACCCCTTTATTTGTAGGAGATGACTAAATAATTATATATTGGATCTGTGTTCATCGTAATTACACATTAACTACTAAAATCACACTTCGAGGTGTTCATCGTAATTACATACTAGTACAGCAGTTAAATAGTTGTTGGTGAACGTCGAAAGGATGATAAGATGAAACGAATCCTTAAAAGAATACATTAAATTTTATTATTGATAACAAATAAACGGTTGAGCTTCATTTATCTGGTGTTAATATTTTAATTTTTGTTAATCACTTACGTGTCAATCAATTAGCTATCAAAGTAATTTTTAAATATGATTAGGTAAATGTAAAAAAGTAAACACATAAACAATTGTCTTTATAATAGCTAGGAAGTTAATGATTGAAATCACAGCCATTTATTTTGTGTGACTACTAAGAATATTCCAGCCATATTTAATCATGTCCATTGAAAACTTATTAAGCACTAAACCCCTATTAAATCTGCCCATTATCAATAGGTGTACGCCTTTCAGCGTAATTAACTACTAAAATCACACCTCAAACACAAAAATGTACTTAGTGTTATTACATTGAAGTCAATAATAACCTACTCACTATTTAAAATCATTACTTATTAAAATCATTACTCGTTAGAAAACATATACATTCTAGGTAAACTTTTCTTTTGAGATTGTTTAGCCTAAATATTAATGTGTGAGGGGATTTGTCCCATAAGTTATTGTTAATCTAGTTGACATTAAAATCATTTTTCTTTCTTTCTTTTCTATCAGGAAACACTCTTTTCTAAGTATGTACTTGGTCGAAGAATGATGTTGCAAGTTGTCCCACAAATTATTGTTAATCTAATTGACATTAAAATCATTTTCTTTTCTTTCTTTTCTATGAGGAAACACTCTTGTCCAAGTATGTACTTGGTCGAAGAGTAATGTTGCATATGGGGTGTTCTAACTATAGGGACATGCTAATTGTACTTATGCTCGTCATGCTTCTTGGTGTTGGGGGTGCACTAGTTGGAAACACGCTAGCGATCAGCGATAATTGTGTGTTGACAACGTGCTAATGATACGCATCAAATTGCTTTGCACTAGTTAGGATAGCGCTCAAGACATGTGCATAATCAACACTCAACAAAGTCCACGGTTTCTTGATCGCAACAAATATTGCCTTGTTTTTACTAATAAAGTTGTCCTATCAAATCATATGTGATTGATAGTTTAGTCAATCAATATTATAACTTCGCACTAGGTCAATCTTTCCTTTTTCTTTTTTTTTTAAAGTAAATGTCACGTATGGTTTCCATTTTTCATTAAAGCATTGTTGTAAGTATGGAAAAATATTTTTATAAAAATAAAAGTAAATATGATAAATGAAATAAAATGATAGTTTATATACTACTAATAATAATAATTGATTTTTAAGGTCACTGTCAAGTCAGCACATTAAATTGGTGTATGAGACTTTTTTGTTTGTGGGACAAGGGACTTCTATGAGATTCCCTTGTTTGTGGGACAAAGGATCCCCTCCACCCAACAATTTGACTAATAAAATTATGAAAATATACATACCCTACCCCTTTGGATTTGAACCTATAACCTCTTAAAAAGAAACACATGTTCTTAAATAAAAATAAAAATAAACATGATAAATGACATATAATAATAATTTATTTAAGACATATAATAACGATGAAGATATAGAAAGATAATATGAAAATAAAGATAAACATGATAAATGATAGTTCATATACGACATATAGCATATAACGATGGTAAAGTTAAAATGATAAATGACATCTAATGATAATTCGTATACGACATATAATTATAGCAAAGTTATGAAAAGATAATATAAAAATAAAGGTAAACATGATAAATGACATATAATGATAGTTCATATACGACATTTAACATAATATATAACGATGGTGAAGTTATGGAAATATAGTGTGTTTATAGTTTACTGATATGAAATAAAGTTTTTAAATTTTTAATTAAAAAATGAATATTAAAAATGTTTAAATTGAAATATTATTTTTTAGTAAATAAATACAATTAATTAATAAAAATAATGTTATTAATAAAATACATGTTAAAATTATAAATAAAGGTGTAAAGTTCTGGTTAATATAATGAAAATTAAAATTATAGTATTTTCATTTTATTAGTGTAATTTATCTTAATTATTAATGTATGAAGTATTTAGAAGGATTTAATCTCTTATTCTATAAAAAAAAAA
>SNQJ01S0263066.1:0-12115 GCA_010110895.2 Picea sitchensis | reverse complement strand
TAAGTTATGAAGTTATTTGTTTTTAATTTTATAATTAAATATATGAAACCATTTTGAAGACTAGTATACCATATTAATCTCAAAGTTAGTCATCTAATACCTCTGCAAATTTACCATGTGAGAGTTAGTAGAATTATGGTATCATCAAAACAAAACTAGTAAGGTGGAATATTAAGTTAATGGTTGAAGAGATATTGTTTAATATGTTGCATAGTTTAATTTACTAATAGGTAGAACTACTTCGAAAGGGGATTAAATGAATTAGCTACATGTTTGTTCACTTATATGATTCATTTTTTTGGTGGATTTTCTCTTCTTTAAGCATGAGGGCCTATTTTAACCATGTTAAATAGTTTTTTCAATAGTGTATTCCTCAAAGATTAATGAATATTTTATTATAAACCTGAAAACTCTAATCTTCAAGCTAAGTTCCCCATTTTTCTTTGGATTAGGGTCGATAGAAAAACAAGCCTCGAGCTACTTATTCACAATGTCTTTGAGAGTAACTATTGTTTTTAAATCCCTTTCCTTGTACACGACATGATCCAGGGCTTGTCCTTGAGCCATTTGAATTTTACATCGAGCTAAAAAAAAAAATAACGTATAGCTGTAACAATATCCATGGCATTCCTATAGAAATGGACTTGCACTTGGGGTTTTGCCAAAATATGAACAATATTTGTGAAATGTTTGGAATCCAAATGAAACCAAAGGCACTAGTCAATGAGACAAAGAACATATTTCCATGTTAGAGATTTTATGTTTTACATGCAAGTGTACATGGTGGGAAACCATCAAGAGTTGTAAGCAATTTGGTTGTAGTATATGGCAAGTGGCAATTAAACTACCTTCAAGTAAATGAGATCATGGGGTATAGGGAAATGGTAGGAACCCATGAACAATTACAAAGGGTTTGGATGGAGTATATGATAGGCGGTAGAGAAACCATGTTCAATAAATGAGACCCTATTATGACCCCTAGGGGAGCATATATGGAGTTAAATGTATATGATATGACCCTAAGGGGCACATATATGGGGTTAAATGTACATGTAATGGGTAAATGTATATATAATAGGGTCATCCTAATGATAAAATGTCCTCATGTGCAATGTGTGAATAGGTATATATAGAGATCATGTATTCATTATTGTAGACATGTGAATTGTGATGCATGAATGTATTTGAGTTATTTGGAGGAGGTTATCTCATTCTTTAAGGAGTTATTGTGTAATTTATCTCTCTTATTTTTATTGGAGTTGTTATCCACATTAGCATTGGCGTATCTGGTGTGTATGTTTGGTTTCTTATGATATCTTAAGCATTTGGTGCATAACATTTGGTATCAGAGAATCGATCCTAGGGTTTTGTTGCTTCAAACGAATCATCTTGAAATTTTCACTATAATTTTTTTCTGCAAAGTTTTGGACTATAAATTTTTTATAATACTGAGAAGACATAGCAAACTATGTCATGTAAAATTTCAGGTTCGGGTTCATTATATTTTCAGAGATACAACCTATGCAAATCAGGGATTTTTACTAGCCCTGTAATCAGTCTCAAACGAGTCATTTTGGGAAATTTGCTATAATTGTTTTTTGGTGATGTTTTAGACTGTGAAATTTTCATGACCTCAAGGAGACATAGTGAAGTACGTTTGATAAAAATTTCATGTTTTGGATCATTTTAATTTATCATATATGGACTAATGTAAGTAGAGGTATTTGACTAGTCTTCAAAATAGCCTCAAACAGGTGTTCTTGGTAGGAGTAACATATATTAATCTTGGAAATTCCAAATTGAGTGACACTAGTTCTGTTGGAAAGAATATAGACAATATTATTTCAGGTAGAAATTTAAGAATTAGATATTAAATATTGGGCATTTGGCATGCCATACAATTTTGCTATTCTAGAAAGGTCCAAGAATCAACAAGGTTTGGGAAAGTTACCATAACTTTCATTTGGCACGTAAAAATTTCGTCAGACCTGTGGCATTGCACAAAAGACATATCATAGTACTACAAGATGAAATTTCAGACTTAGAAGGGATGAAATTTTAGAGATACATCAAAGGAAGGTTGGCCATAAGGACAAACTCCAGATCAGGGTTTTAAAAGGTATGTTAACTTAAAAATATCATACCTTTTGATTGTGATGTCCAATTGAGGTGATTCAAAATCCAGTGGAAAGATAAAACATAGAATACTATATTGTAAAAAGAATCATAACTATTGGATATCATTATTGATAATATATTAAGGTTATAAGTTGAGAGTTTGGATTAGACCTCAATTAAGAATCAATGACAATACCTAAATTTGCAGGCGATGAAGATAAAGATGAAATCAACCTATGAAATGGTTGAGGTTGGTAGTATGAATCATTTAGGGGAAGGGAAATATGTTTTTGGTGAATCTTGGAAGTGGTGGATGAGTAATGGTAAGGATACTAGATGGAACAACAAATCAAAATAATTTGAAATTGTTTCTCAGATAAATGGATTAGGGATACAAAAATGGAGGCAATGTATATAATTCAAAATGAGTTATAAGAAGAAAAAGAAGAGATCAAGAAGAAGGGTGATGATCTATCTAAGATATGAGACCTTAATGAAACACTCATTAAGGAGGTTCAAAAATTAAAACAAGGAAAGAGTAGCAAAGGTAAGTGGGAAAAGGACAAGTCAAAGGAAGAATTGAAAAAGAAAGATGAAGAAATAGGTAGATTAAGAAACCACAATAAAAAACTACTATATGAGGTAAAAAGATTGAAATAAGCAAAGAAGCAAGATTAAAGTCAAGAAAAAATAAGGATCTTGGATGAAGAGACTACCAAAATACTTGAAGAGGAAACTTACAAGTAGATTGAAGAATCCTTAAATATTGATGAGGTAAAATCATAAATACAATCTAGAATTGAAGAAAGATGTGAAAATGTGATAGATAGGGGCATATTGCAGCTTCAAAAGGAGAAAGAAGGCAATATTCAAGAAGGTCACCAGAAGATACTTAAAGAAGTTGAAATCCATCTAGAGGATGTACATGTGCTAAATATAATGGTATTATTTTCAAGGCTAGAGTAATCAAAGACCAAGCAAAGAGGATAGAAGATTCCACTATCTATGAAAAGAATATAGATGAAATGGGTGTGCAGAGTGAAGGAAAACCGTCAAATGTGAAACTATATCAACACCCTCATTACCAAGAAAGATTTCAAGGAAAACAAGAAGATCGATATCAACATTATCAAGGAAGAATATGGAATACTCATCAATATTCATGGAACATGGCATCAAAAAACTACTCTTCAACATGTTATTATCAAAGACGAACAACTACTAGAAATTGAAG
This sequence comes from Picea sitchensis, assembly GCA_010110895.2. Taxonomy (NCBI): domain Eukaryota; kingdom Viridiplantae; phylum Streptophyta; class Pinopsida; order Pinales; family Pinaceae; genus Picea; species Picea sitchensis. Next base: position 8,763 of record SNQJ01S0263066.1, on the reverse strand, counting down.
AAGTTACAACAACAATACATGGAATCAAAGGAAAGAAAATTATGCAACAACCAAAAGTATTAAGACAAAAAATAATTGAATTTGGATGGATGGATCATCTTCAATGGAAAGAAGAAAGAAAAAACATAAGAAAATCATATTACTTGGTTTCATCACATGTAAAGTCTTTAACTGCAAATCTTTTTGAAGGAGGGTACTATGTTATGACCCCTAGGTGGGCATAGATGGGGTTAAATATATATAATATGATCCTAAGAGGGGACATATATGGAGTTAAACGTATATGTAGGGGGTAAATGTAGATGTAATAGGGTCAACCTAATGATAAAAAGGCATCATGTGCAATGTGTGAATAAACATATATAGAGAGATCATGTATTCATTATTGTATACATGTGAATTGTGATGTATGAATGTATTTGGGGTATTTCAAGGAGGTTCTCCCATTCTTTAAGGATTTATTGTGTAACTTATCTATCTTATCTTTATTGGAGTTGTTCTCCATGTTAACATTGGTGTACATGGTGTGTACTTATGGTTTAATCTTATGATATCTTAAGCATTTGGTGCATAACAGACCCTGTTGTTGAGGTTAACAGATAGAAAATAATTATTCAGAATGTAGTCCAACTTTAGTATGAATAACTTTAAACCCATCCTTCTTGAAATTCTAATATGATGAAAAAAATCACATTCTTAAGTTCAAGTTAAGCTAATGAAAAATTATTTGGTGGACATAAATATGCCTAGGTTCAAGTTAAGTTAAATAAAAATGTCAAAGTTAGGTTCTTGAAAAATGTGAAAAAAATAATGATATTTAGTTGGTTGAGGAGAGTCTAGGTCAAGTTCAAGAAAAATATATAAAATATATTGGTATTTGGTTGGTTGAGGAGAGTAATAATGGAATTTGGTTGGTCGAGGAATGTAATAATTATACCTATGAAAAATTTAAATGATATCAACCCTTTAAAATGTTTAATCAAGTAACACTTAAAACAAAATTAACATAATGTCATTTTTTAAACAACATTGGAGCCTTAAACACACCATGAGTGGATAAAAGGAGAACCATAAAAATATTTCTTTGAAATCAAAACCCCCTTAATATGATAATCTAGCTATTAGACTCTATTTGCAATTTCACCTCCAAATAAACTATGACAATCATCGACATTATAAATGTTGAATAATACAAGTTAACCTTTGCAACAATATCACACATCACATCATTTGCTAGATTGTGAATATTTCCCTCCTTTTCATTTGAACTCTATGCAAAATGAAAGATAACGCATACATCTCATTGAGAAAGAAAGAAGAACCATGCTTAGTTCCTTTGTCATTGTGATACATTGTAACTCTTCTCATGTCAATAAAATTCTTCCATTTATTTTTTTCATGAGTATGTACTACATATGTGAATAAATGTGTCATGTATTCCTCTTCTTTCTTAGAATGCTTTTAATGATGTATTTTTACAACCTATTTCATAAAACATTTAGAGCACACTATTACGCCATGTGCTACTAACGCAAAAAAATAAAAATAAAAAGTGTTTGTACTAATGCCATACCATGATTTTATGGGTGCTTACAAAAGAAAAACAAAAAATCTTTCCTACATAAAACATATAGTGTATCCTTTAGTCTTCACTATAAACCCTTACTCCTAACTTTATAAACCCTTACTCGTAGCTTTTTTCTTCATATGTACATATCAATTGTAATTTCTAAAATTTATATACCAATATATATAATTGTTATTCTAAAATGTTTTAGGTCCTTAACACTACTAATATTTACTCCATCTCTTTTCACAACACGCATGCCTATTACCATTTTTAGAATCATTGTAGAAGGTCATCAACAATTCTCATATAAAATAAATCTAATTGCAATACCTTTATGGTTCTTATTGACAACATTAATATAAAAACCTCTCTTGAATTACTTTTACATTCTCATTCGCTTATTTAAAAAGTATGTTAATTACAACTTTGTAAAAGAAGAAAAATCATTCTCCATTTTACTTGAGGTAATGGTTTCTCACTATCTTCTTTAGCATTGAGGTTCTCTTCTCTTCTCTTAACACATTTTGCATCTCAACACTATCTCATACATAGTCACTACCCACATTTTGCATCTCAACACTATCTCATGCATAGTCACTACCTTGTACAAACAACTATTATACTAAATCAGCATGTCTTTGATAGAATTAGTACAAAAGTGGTGTTTACTTTAATTGTGAATTGAATGCTATAGAATGTTGTAATATGATTTTGTAATTGCAATCTTTGCTATAGAGTGATGTAATATGATTTTCTAGATGTAATCTTTGAGATCTCTTTAGCTAAATTCCTTTCTATGAATTTTTTTGGTATCCATGACAATAACATAGCGAAAATGTAACCTTGTTTTGGACCTGGCACTAAGGGTAGGGATTTGAAAATTAACCTCTGTAAATCTTAAACATAATTATTAATATTATGAAGGGAAAGCATATTTCAATAATGTGTGTGTGTGTGTGTTTTATAGCGTGTTTGTTATCTGCAGGACTAGCCTGTGGTCTAAGAAACCATGATCCAGGGGCATCTAAGCCGTCAAAATCACCTGGAGATCGCACTCGGCCCAAGCCACACCAACCCTTAACATGGCTGGATTTTTTTGGGTGTCTCCTATCGATTATCGTGAGTTTTGAAACTTGGCCACCTTACATAACAAAACCCTCAAAATCCAATCGCACTAGTGAAATTTGACACACACACAACCCAATGGATAAAGTCTTTTTAGAAAATGAAGTTTGTTCAAGTCGCTACGTGTATTCATTAGGTTTAATTAGAAACTTTTAGGACACCTTAAAATGTTAGGTGCTAAGTTTTATTTTTTAAATGATTATTTTGTTAGAATAAATTAACTTAAATTCATTTATCTTAAAATTTATTAAATACAAAAATAAAAATAAAAAAATAACTTGATTAAATTTAAGATGTTAACTTTTTTATATTATATTTATGTTATATTATTTTTTATTAGTGTATATATTTTTATATTAAAGATTTTTTTTTTTTTCATTTTGATTTATAATAGTTAGACATTTTATCTATACTAAGTTGTACATTGCATCTAGCTTCTCTCAGTACAATAAGTATGTGATTAAATATGATATATTTTAAAAAATAATTGCTCAATTTTATATATATATATATATATATATATAATTAATGAGATTGACACCACAAATACAATGAGATTATAAGCATCTATATCGAAATTTACTTAACAACAACATTACAACTATAGATACACTATAGAACACCATGGATACACGAACTACCATGGATAAACTTTTTTTTTTTGGTAAGGGTGAGACTTTCTATTTATATATACAAAACTAGGTTACCACCACGTTAAACTTTTTTTTGGTAAGGGTGAGACTTTCTATTTATATATACAAAACTAGGTTACAACCACGTTAGGAGGTTACCTCGTAAAGTTGTACATGCCTTAGAGCCCTCCATATAGTCATAAACAACAAGAACAAAAACCTGAGCAGTACCTATAGTGCAAAACTTTTGCAAAAATAAACAATGTCTAAAACAACACAAGTAATTAAATATCAGAATAGTAACACAACAATGGGATATCTAGGTTATAATGGTCAAATCTCCCATACAAAGTAAAACCTCCACTCTCAAAGATGCATCTTTATATTCTCATGTCATCTATTCAAGAATACATAGGATGTCTTTAAGTACAAAAGATTCGTTGGAATTTTCCTAGTGACACTCCTCACTCCCCAAGTTTTTCTCGTGCTCCTCTTAGAAACAACATAAAAACTTACTAAATCATTACAAAGAACATATTAAACTTGCACAAGATGACAACTCAGTCAAATTGACTCATGTGACAACTACACAACAAACAAGAGCTATTTGTAACACTCCCCCATAACAAGTACTTGTTGTGAATATGTTATCTCATATAGTGCAATTTGGGCTCTTGTGACATCTCTTTCTCATACTTATCAATGAATACTCCTCCAAAAGCAATATGCATTGCAACAATCATGGTCATTAGGTTAGCAAACCTAGAGCATATGCAGAACAAGATTATCCAAGGTTACAATTTCCAAGATATACACATCCCTTGTCTCCAACCATGGGGATACCATCATGCCTCACTAGACTTATAGACACACCCTACAAGACCAACAATTCAAGGGTTATGCATTCCACACCAGGTCTTACAACCATATAACTTTTACATCATGCGACAACACTTAATAGTTACTTCAGACATAAGTACACATGTACATGAATGTCATCATAGCTTTTCATGCTTGCACTTTTTCTCAAGACGAGTTTCACGCAGGTTATCTTTTACAACTTGAAGTATAGAATGAGTTTTCCATATGCATCCTTGAAAATCATTGTCCCTACCATTACACAATTGCACTCTTGTATGCTTTCCTTGACAAAATCCACCTTCAGTCAATTCGTAAGGCTTTCTACCGAACAATCACGAACTTTGTTTTTTCATTGTGTATTCAGCCACTTTGCTAGCCCTATCAAATATGACAATCACACAACCAACTTATCACAACTATCAACAAACTAGATCTATTTAGCAAGGGAAAAATAATACTCACCATGGGAATCACTCCCAACATGCTTCTCCACAAGCTATCTACCATTGATGCAACTGCAAACTCTACTTTGTGCTCTCCTTGCAACTTGCAAACATGCACCATGCACCATGTACCAAGCTACAACCTTCTCTACAACAACATTGCACCGTCCTCTCAATAATTGCTCACATGCATTCCATGCAACTTTGAGATCGATATACATGCATTTTTCTAAAATTCACATGACACCAAGCAAAGCCCTCATTTTATTTTATTTTTTTGTAAATGCGTGCTACTCATTGTGTCCAATTTGAAGCACCATTATGAGCTCAAACTGACACAAACACCACCAATTACCTCTCTCATGCCTTCACAAAGCTACAACAATGTCCTCCTCGATAGGGACTTCCATGGGCAAAGGCATAATGTACAAACACAATCCACAAACTTCCCTCATAAGAGATATCAGGTTCATGTTGACTCCATTACCATGTAAAACTTTTGCAGAACTAAACATTGACACCAAGCAAAGCCCTCAACTTATTTTTTTTAAATGTGCACTACTCATCGTGTCCAAGTTGAAGCACCATTACGAGCTCAAACTGACGCAAACACCACCGACAACCTCTCTCATGCCTTCACAGAGCTACACCGATGTCCTCCTTGATAGGGACTTCCATGGACAAAGCCATAATGTACAAATGCAATCCACAAACTTCCTTCATGAGAGATATCAAATTCATGTTGACTCTAATACCATGTAAAACATTTGCATAAATAAACATTGTTTAAAACAATGCATAAATAATTAAATATGAGACCCAATAGCACAACAATAAAAGATTAGGGCTATAGTGGTAAAAAACCCCATACAGGGAAAAACCTCCACTCTAAAAACAACATCTTTATATTCAGACGTACTCCATGTAATGATACATAAGGATGTCTTTAAATACAAAAGCTTACTATAACTTTCTTAATAACACTCACTTTCCAAGCTTTTCTTATACTCCTTCTAACAACACAAAACCTCACTAAATCATTACAAAGCACATGTTAAACTTGCACAAGATGACCAACTTGAGTCACAACTCATATGACAACTACACATAGACCAAAGAATGTTTATGGCGAGCAATTTGCCAATAACAGTGTGTTTAGAGTATCATATACCATGTTAAGTACACAAATTGTATAGGCAAGCGCATCCTTCCTGGATTAAAACAATGAATCTCAAAACTAAGACTTCTTCTCATAAATAGCACTTCTTCTCATAAACAGCATTGTGATGTTAAAAACTAGACAAACTTGGGAAGCCATGAGACCTTAGCTAGGTGTTCTCATCATCTAAAGAGATGGGTTCTTGCAGGGTGCTTCCAACTGGGAACACTGATTTCTCCTTTGTTAGTAGAAGCCACGCCATGGAGAAAATTGACTCTCTATGAAGTAAATGAACATTTTACTCTGGTAAACAATTCTATAATGCACAGTATTGTAGTGGAAAAAGCAATCCTCCACTTGCAGGGGCTTTTCCATCATTTGCGTTTCGATCCAAACAAAAATGTTGAACAGGGCTGAAACGGACTCAAAAAATTTAGTCCCTGAAATCGCAGACATTAAGACGTGTCTCGAAATAACCCAGCAAGATCATGAGTCTGGTTCTCCGTTTTTGCCCGCTTCACGCAACAGATCAAGAAGAAAAGCAAATACACTGATCCATTTCAAATTCAATGTTGCATTGGTTTTTATGTGAGTTGTGATTGTTATCCGAGAATCGAAACCCCGATGCTGTACTGGTTGTTTGGCACCACTGGAAATCTTCGAGATGCAGTTTTTAACTGTCTCCAAAATGAACTTTAACTGTTCTAATTCAGGAATAAAATTTTGCTAAACAGTGGATAAACGCTACACCGAAAACAAATGCACTAGCCGGGAATCGAACCCGGGTCTATACCGTGGCAGGGTGCTATTCTACCACTAGACCTCTAACGTCAGTTTATAGCTTCATTATAAATTATATTTTTACTCATAAAATAATAAATAACCATCCCGTAATAAACAACAAATTGGTTATCTTTAAACATCATCTAATAAACAACTATGGTTAGAAAAAGGTAAATGAAAGACCCACTTGACATTGAACCAATGACTTCTCAATATTAATGAAATGCCCTCCCACTAAATTATAGGATAAAAAATTTGATTTTTCATTATTCTTTTGTTTGAAGTGTTGATGTAGTTTTAAATCTTATCTTTTGCATCATAGTAAAAGAAGGTGGCTAAAGGTTCTACATTTTTTACTTTTCTAGTTTGTCATCATCGTAGTAAATTGATTATGCAATATTTGTTGATACTGCAATTTTGAATGGATGAAATTGTTGGTTTTAATGTAAAAATAGATTTGACATTCTTAAATATCAAAATTGCAACTAGATTATGCAATGTTAACATTTGTTATGTGCAATTTCATTGATCCAAAATTATTCTTGATGGATTTGAGGTCAAAAATGTTGATTTCCCCTTCCATTATTTTGTGTAAAAAAATGATCATTTCATTATGTGTTTAGATTACTTGCATAATGGATTGGAAGTGAAAAGTGTTTGTTTCTACGTCAGTATGCACCATGAGAACGTGAAAGAGAAAGAGAGAGCATGCACAAGGATATATGTTGTGAATAAATGAATTAATTAATTTTTGTAAATCAAAATCGTTATTATTACATTTGTTGATCATTAAAGGATAGGGCCTCCTCTAGGACAAAGACCTTTTCATTGATGAGGGTTTATTTTTTACAATGTTGTGATCACTTTGTTTGTTGTGGTTGGATGTCTTGTTTAATTATATTATATTATTATTTGCTTTGAATGTTTTGGCACTTAATGACTCAACCATTGCTCCATGAACTTATCGATTAGGGCCCTTTCTATGAAAAAGCAACACCTTAAGATGAGGAGTTGGGTAGTGATTTTGAGCTATGCTAGTTTGTAGACTTTCTTGACAACATGAATAATTGGTGGTTGATGTCCATGTTTTTCTCTTTTGATCAGGGGATCAAATTTTGCTCAAAAATTCAAAGTGCTCGGAATCGCTTCAAACCGGACGAGAGCGTAGGCCTCGTCGTTGCGAACCCAACGCAACTCGTTTCGTCTCAAACGGACGTTGGGAGCGAGAGATATTGCAACCTGTTCATAAGGACAAACAGGGAAAAAAAATGATGCTGACTGTACAGTCCGTACAGTCCATACAGGCTGACGTGGAAGAGCCGTACGACCGTACATGTCGTGATGTGGCAGTTATTATTGGATGACAGGTGGTCGAATGGGAAGTCGACACGTGGCACTATTCGAGCGAGTGATTGGGTGCCATGTGGCCCAATCATGGGCCGCCACGTGGCACCCTGGTGGTGGTTGTCATTGTTGTTTGTTAAAATATATGGAGTCTGTGGGGTTCGACCCCCCAACCTCCCCACCGCATAACACTTCCACAAACTCCAATAACCAATGGGCTATCGCTTATGCCTTGACATATATGTGTTTCGAATTTAATATAAAGTCAATTGATTGTATGGTTTTGGGCCGTGACCGGGCCGTGACCTAGCCCAGCCCTTGGTCACGCGCTTTCATATATGTGACCACGGTTATGTATTATGGTTTGGCGTGCACATTTTATATATATGGTTCCAACGGTTATAACTCCCGCCAAGTGTTATGTTATCATTTGATATGGGACGGAGCCCCATTTGTTTAAGCACGCGGTCCTATGACCCATATGCCCAGGTGCTAGGCGGTTAGGGGCTGGCGCGCCCTTAACTATCCTACGGTTTGCACCGTTGGCGCGGTTGCGCCCGGTGCTGGGTTTTCACGCTTTATATTGCGTGTGTGCCAGGTTAATTTGACAAGGGTGCAATTTGTAGATGCAGAGACAGCAAGCTTGAAGGGGGAGACTTCCAGGAGGCCTAACTTCTTCGTTTTGGGACGCTCTGAAGCCATTGGAGCAATCGGTTTGTCAGTTTGATCATTGTAAGACATGTTTTTGAGCACTTTTGAGAAATTAATAATAATGATCCATTGGAAGCTGGACCAGGAGATGTAGCCCAAGAGAGGGGTGAACTCCTTTATCAAATTGTTGTGTTT
>SNQJ01S0263065.1:0-12115 GCA_010110895.2 Picea sitchensis | reverse complement strand
AACTCGCTAGGAATGCAAAGCCTAACATATTGTTTTTAATTAATTTATTTATTTAAAGAATATTTTAAAAGTGGTAGAAAAGTATCTTATTGTTTTCACTTTTCAAAAATTATGATACCTATGTATATCAACCACCTTAGTAAAAGGAATTTTTGAATTTTTTTTAAATTTATGGATAGATAGTGTTTTATGAAAGAGCTTCACATGCCACCATAGTTTGAGGAAGATTCAACCTCATTGAATTCTTACTAAGATGGTAAGCCATTCCATATGCCAAAGGTGCAAAATCTTCCATAATCAAATCCAAGAAACTTTGGATCATATTGCTTAGCATTATAAATTTTCTTCAAATGCCATGTCTCAAATGTTTACATGTTATTGGGAAAGTTGCAATTGGTGGGAGCATGAGGTTGTGAATTCACGGATTTTTTATGGAATTATAGATAGAATTTGTATTACTGTATCTTATTTCATCTATTGTCACGTCAGAGTTGATTTCTTGATTTCATTCAAAGTCTCGAGCCATGAGAATTCAGTTCATTCAATCATCATGCAAATTATTCCTCTACCAATTGTCAATCTCTATTACAGTTATTGATTTGTAGGCCCAATTGATTGTCCGATGATGTATTTTCGGTTGATATTTGTTAACAAGTATCATGTGTGTGTTTTTTTTTTACAATTATTGTTTGTGAATTACATTGGTGTTTGTGTGATAAGAATTGTTGCAGAAAATGGAGGGAAGCTATGAAATAGTCTCTGTCTTAGAGAGATAAGCTGAGATTTGCAGGATGAAAAATGGATTACAATTCTCTGGAAATATTTGTTCAAGGGTAATTTGTCCTCAAGGAACTTGATATGTGACTTACCATACAACTGTCCAGAGGTTCATTTTCCTGGAAATAATCCATCATCCTTTGCAATGTTGCCGAGGGATTCAAACTACAACCCCATCATCTAGGGGTGCACAACATCTACTGCGATTTCACCTCCGAGGAATCGAAATGAAAAATGGATAGGTGTAAAGATAATGATGAATGGCATCACCGTGGTCAATCCTTGGTCCTCAAAGGGGACAGGCCCATCAGTTGGTAAAATATTACATTCATTAGTTGGGAAAGGAAATATAGTAACTTGGGTCGTTCTCCTTGCGTGGGGGTGAGAAGAAAAACCCTGGTACCTATATAAATAGAGAAAAAATTACAAACATATCAAAGACATTCATAGAAGAAAAAGGGTTCCAAGAGTGGTAGCATGAGTGCTTGGTCACAAGTGGTTCGAGGACATAGTGCAGAGGCTGATGGTGCATTTAAAACGCCACACATTAAATATAGGTTGAATATGGTGCTACGCAAGAAGGATAATGCTTACGTGTCATCTGACTAGTGTAAACAAGGGGAAGAGTTAAGCTCTATCAGGTCCGATGATCACGACTCGATTGGCATGGAGGATGGTAGTGTGAAGCCGACTAAGCTTGCATGGAAGAAGCCATCTTATGGACTCAGTGAAATGGCTCAACAAAAGGGAGAAAGCTTCTTAGGCCGACTACACAGGAGTTTGGACAACAAAGGAGGTAGGGGGATAGGTGACATGGAAAGTAGTATTGGATGAGAAGTTTTGAGTTGTTTATAGGTTTTGGGAAATATCAATCCTTATATATATCTCGGACATAATTATATATTATTTACTATTAAAATTAATATGTTAATCATATAAAAACAATATTTCTTGGACATAATTATATTTTATTTTCTATTAAAATTACTATGTTAATCATATAAAAAAAAATGTTGATCATATAAAAACAAAAGATGATAGTCTTAGAGCATCTCCCAATGTTTTACAAAAACTACATTTGTTCGGATTTAGGAGAATTTGGTAGTAGCGACACCTATCAAAAATAAGTCATAGGTGGGCAGGATGATCAGATCTCTTACAAGAACGTGATGCAAGATCATTAATATGCGCCTCGACTATATTCTTGAGTTCATAGAAGGAGAACGACATGACCCATTGAAAAGTGGCTCCAACATTTTTAAGGACAAAAGGAATTTTCCTGTATGAAATTGTACCCCAAGGACATATAAACAAATTCCTATGTTAATCCTCAGGTTTGATCTGAATGTGGTTGTACCCAGAAAAACCATCAATAAAATAAAATACTGCACATTCCGCACATTCATCGATAATCGGATCCATGAATGGGATTGGAAAATTATCTTTCGACAAGCTTTATTCAAATCACAAAATTCCATACACAAATGAATCATACCTTGTTTTTTGTTGATAGGAACAAGGTTTGACACCCATTCCGTCAATTTCACTGGATATATGAAGCCATCCTTAATGATTTTCTCTACCTCATCCTTGATAGTCAGTTCCTTGTGAGGATTGCCTGGGCGAAGATTCTAGTCAATAGGCTTAGCATTGGGGTAAGTATTAATCTCGTGTTCAACTATACGAGGGTCAATTCCTGGAATCTCTTCATAAGACTAGGAAAAAATGTTGTGAATTTTTTTAAATAATTCAGTGTACACCTGAATCTCCTCGGGGGAATAGTCTGCTCCGATGAATACATTTTCAATGAGGCTAGGGGTTTTAGAGACGTCAATGGGAATCATTTCATATATACTTTTCATGTTTCCCTCAACATAGATTTTTTGCATGGCTAGAGGGTTAATAGGACAAGTGGCATCTCCATTCATGGTCAGGGTGAACTCTCCTTCTTATACTTTCCTCAGCTCGGGTAAAAAATAATATCTATGGTTAAGATCATCCCAAGGTATATTTCGTCGAGTCATTTTCTCCAAAATTGCCTCGTCGAAAGGAAATACCAAGTCCAAAGGATCGTGAGTACTAAGAGAGTCTTGAGCCCAAATAGGCTCGAGAACATGATGTATCTCTTGAGGGGGAGCCGAATCAGGGTTGTTTTAGGCTTGTTGGACAATGCTATATGCAACATCAATAGCGGATAGGGGCATATCCATTATAGGATTCCCTACCCCTTCCATCGAAGACGATGGAGATGGTAAAGTCCACAGTTCATTAAAATAACTCATTCAAAAAGAAGCTACTTGAAAGATTGCAACCTTCAAATAATCAGATATATTCGAAATAAACTTGACATCATTTTAAGGTGGAGGGAAATCAAAAGTTCCCATCAAATATGGAAAATATCTAGCATCTTGTAATGTCCCTTTCCAAATAGGAGCTCCATAGAGGAGCCTTAATGGTCTAAAAAAACCCGTTAGAATATAACAAAGGCCAAAAAGGGGTAAACAAGGTTACTAGAGGTCAGTCCAGCCAAGGGTGTTATAGTCTTAAGGTGACATTGAGCTAAAAGCGGCTAAAAGTTCTTTTAAGCCAACTTGAGCTAAAAATAGAGTCAACAGTGAATTAGGATTTCGGGAACCTATAAGAGAAGGTAAAGCGACCTAATTCATTATTATGCATATATTGACTTGTCATTGAGGAGAGAGGTGCATCTCCTGAGAGGTACCTCAGTAGATTCCAGGATGAATACACCAGTGGCTGATTTCGGTGTTGAGAGACACACCCTAGTCACCGGGGAGATCACAAAGGTCTTCCATCAATCTTGAACAAGATTTTGGCAGTTTCCAGTAGCAAGGGTGCACTTATTCAGGGTGACGATGCAACTTCTTAAAAGGTATTGATTCGACTTGTCCCAACGAGGGAGAATCCATAGATTCCCTTCTGACCCAGTTGAGAGGAAGGAAAGACACATCTTTTTCCCAGTTTCTCATCAGATTTCGACGGAGAAATTATCTGGGGTGCATTTTTCCAGCCATGGAGGTTGAGACACTTAAGGAGGACACATTTGGGGCTCCCGAGCGATCATCTGATCGTATCTAGGGAAACCCTTCCAACCCATTTCACATTAGGACATGGAGATCAATTTGAGACACACATCAACCGATTCTAACGGTGGAATCACTAGGGCACAATTTTCCATTAGGAGAGAGGGTGCATTTTCCCAGGGGGGTCCATCCAAGGTCCAAGCTTACCAGAAGAGGGTCAGTCAGTCACCAGTATTGAGAGAAACAATAGAGCCCATTGTTTGGGATAGTTTCATGGCCGATTTGAGAGGTCTAGCCAGCAAGGAGAACTTTCCAAACTTGCATCAATTGTCATATGAGTTGCCAAAGCTTGCAGCAAATTATACATCTCATCCATTGATCCTACAACATTCTTCTAGTAACATGTACTATTTTTTTAGTTTATTTATTGTATTCCAGCTAAGATACTTTTGTCACTAATCTAGTCAGTGATTTATTTTATTCATCTGCATTCGACATTTGTACTCCGCAGAGATATAATAATACAATATTTGTAGTCTTTTCTCTCCATTATTATTTGTATGCTCATTTATATGTTGTAAACAATTAATCATACACACACATTAGGAGAGTTTCCTAGACTAGCTGAATCTGGGATATTACACACCTATGTTGACAATATCTTGATACAGGTTGTCAATCATCAAGACCGTGGATGCCCCCAATGAAGGGTTGAGATGGGAGAAGGATAACTACTCAACGGTTATGATCCAACCTTTGTGAGGAAAACATAAGACCCGAAAAAATGATGGATACAATCACTGTCATGGCATAGGTCCAACTCCATCCTAACAAAATATTTTAGTCGACATGCACATTGACTACTTCTACCTCGACGCAAATAGTTTTTCTCTCCAATTGTAAGGGGAAGGAGAGGATTATTCCATGTGGTTTAAAAGAAATACCATCAAACATAGTTAACAACGTCGGTGACGGAGACAACTCAAGTTGACTAATAGCCTTCCAACATGCTAGTGACATCACGCAAGTTGAGGTACCTTCATCTACCACCATTCAGAAAATATTTCTTGTCAACGATTTTGTGGCATACACCACTACTCTATGGAAAGCGATGTGGTAAGGAATACGAGGTTTATAGTTGGTAGGTTCAAAAACAATAATTCCTGAGTTAGTTGTCTTAGCAACACCTAAGGAAGATAATATTGCTTTTCTCTGTGAGGGGAAACTTTGGAGAACTTCCAGAGGAGACATCACACAAGAAATTTGTGCCAGATCCTTCATGATCGAGTATCTCTGAGCAGCACTTGTGTTCGGGTTGTGAGAATTCTTCTTAAACACACCTTTATGGATGCGAGTAAACGTTTCTCCCACATTCTTCTCAATATTAAGAGGAGGCGGTGGGTTGGAAGATTCTTTTCCCTTGTCAACAAATTCTGACATTCCATAATCATGATCCTTGGTCTGTATATGAGAATCTAATCTCATTGTGTATACGTTTGCGGCTCCATTATTAGAATTAAGCGTGGGGGCTCTCTAATTTCCCCCAGGTACATTCTTGGATGAGGAATATTGAGCCATATTTTTCCCTTGTGGGAAAGGGTTAGTTAACACAACAAGTTGATGCTGTGCCAAAACATTTTGGGCTTCTTCAAGACAAGGGAATTGGTGAGTCAAGTGATCATCCGTGAAAAGATTACATAGAAACTTCACCTTCTTATTTTCATTTTTACCCTCACCAATATTATTGGCATCCATTTTATTCCCCTTACCCTTCTTTCCTTTGGTTGTATTCTTTCCCTCGATTTGATGGTTACCCTTGGGATTCGTCCAATGCACATTGCGTAATTCCAACATTTGTGTTGCGAGGGCTTCTGAACTAGAAGTTTGGCTCGACACAGTCTATTGAATTGATAATTGTTTCAACAGGTTAGTCAACTGATCTGTGGGATTACTTTGTGTTGAGGCTACTATACCATCAGCATGTGGCCCATACATCTGTTTGGTTTTGTCAAAATTTGATCGTGGTCCGTCTGGAAGAACCTCGTACTGCATACCAAATTGAGAATAAATCAATTCTAGTTGTTGGGATCTCATAATAGCCTCTTATTCAGAGAACACTGCAAAATTTGCAAAATATTTGGAGACACAAGGCACCAAGGACTTGAGGAACCACTCAAGAAAAAATAAGGGAGGGACCTTCAATTTGATCAAGCTCTTTCAGCGACGACATTCTTAGATGTGATCAGAGATATGGAAAGTTTTTTTTTTCTCGAATTTGGGCAACAACTTGGTACCAACATCATATCTTATCAGTAACTGGAAATTATTTAACAAGACCATTTCCATGTCATTAAAGTAATAATACTTTGAGATGTCGAGATCGATATACCATTTTGTAACACCCCCTATAAGAGTTCTTTGAAATAATCGCAAATGTATAGAGTCATCCTTCAATGAGTTGGAGGAGCACCATAAATGAGACATTGTAACATCATCACCTGGATCTTCGCGAGGCCTACCTTCAAATTTAGGTATGTCTGAGGGAAACTTATTCAACATGGCATCGTTGGAGGAGAACCATAAATGAAACATTGCAACATGAGCACCTAGATCTTCTCTAGGATTTCCTTCAAATTTACGTATGTCTGAGGGAAACTTAGTTAGCGTGGGAGGCCAATGTGGATCATGATGGATCATATCATTCAACAACCTTGCCAAATCTAGAAAATGAAGAGTTTCTAGAAAAGGTAACCTAGGTTTTGGTGGATTCAATGGAAAAGAGGAGCCTAAATTTTGACTGGCACCATGTTTCCATGAAAAGTTTTCTTGTTGGCTAGGGTTCTGGTAAAAAAAATGGTGTCCTTGGCTAGTAAAATGATTTTGTGCGTTATTCTGCATCATCGAAGGATTCACGTAATTCGATGACATACCTTGGGTAGGGATTTATCCCTACATGGTATCCCAAGGAACTTGGTTGGGGATGCTGCTAAACGATCCTCCTGGAATAGGTATTGAACCCTACCCGAGGTTCCATTGACTGTGGGAGGAGTTTCCCATGATCAACATCCCTTGCAAAGAAAAATATCCATGCCAGGGATTTCCAATACCTTGAGAGGAGAAAGCTCTTGTCGTCACTCCATGTGAAGGAATGAAGCCTTACATAAGGTTAGGTTGATTAAGGAAGCGTTTTCCCCCTGAAGAAAATGAAAACAACGAGAAAGTGTTGTTTCTGAAAGCACAAAAAAAAAGAAAGGCATAGATCCAACCAAAGTCATATAAGACTGAGACCCATGACTCCCTCCAATAAAAAAATTAGTATTGGTATTAAGCCATGATGGTTGTTGGAAATCTCCTCCAAGCAAGGGGGACGGAGGAGGGATGTGACCTCCACCATAAGGTATAACATTAAATAGAGCAATGGTTACTGTGAAGGATCCTTGCAAGTGAGCGCTAGAACTCCCTTCCCCCAAAACAATAGTATATATATTAGAGTAAGTTAAAGTCGATCTTGTATTGAAACCTAACATCCCATATGTAAAAGGAGTGTCAGACACGTTCTATAAAGTAGGAACAATGGTCGTAATAGTTGCAGGGACTATGCCACTACCAGAAGTTGTAGGTGTCTGGTTAACAGTAGTACTTATAGGTGAAGGTGGAGGAGGAGGTACAAACCCCCCTCCACCTGCAGTCGAGATGGGAGTACGAGGAATCCTAGTAGAAGTATTGTTATTCGTTTCCAGAACGATTCGTCTAACAAAATGAAATTCAATAGAATTAATCTCATGAGGGACTACCTGAATAAGGAGAGGCGCTGAAAGATCAATGATCAAAGCATTTGCAAGCATGAATCCCTCATCTTCAAGGTTGAAAATGCTAGTCTCCTCCGATTGAGGAAAGTATTCTCTAGGAGCAGGCTTGGGTATAGTTTTGTGTGGCATGATCGCTTCAAAATAATGTTCTTGATCAAGCCTTCTCCTCGGTGATGGCGGAGGTGGATCCAAAGTAACTGGTGGCAGGTCCCGAAGCCTACGCGAATGACAAAGTTGATGATATTCCATCTTGTGAAATGATCAATTGAAACTCTAAGGTTAATCTAGAGATAAAAATAGAGCACACACTAAAAATCACCTAAAGGAAGATCAAGCAATCAACTGCTTAGAAGGAAGAACAATTACGTCAATCGACACTAGAGAAAATTACTAGTGTAAGTGTGACTCAAACACGAAAACACCCATCGGGTACAATCTGCAAAGTGTGATGCAACGTCTACACTAGGTACCACGGTATACCCCCGTAGTCACCTATGTAAGTCCTTGAAAAAAGGAAACTAAATTTCCATCTTGCATTCAGTAACCAGATGGGTACAATCGATAGTTAGGCTGATCATAATGAGTAGGATAGCAAATTCCCAAGCCTTTCAAAGGTATCGAAGGAAAATGGTCTGGAAGAAAAGTAAGGATCCCAAATGGATTCAAGGTCCATGAATCTCCATAGTCAAATGAAGTTAGCAAATATCGCAAGAATGACCCTCTAACCTTTAAAGGCACTAGGCATGACAACTATGACGGTGAGATCTGCTAACTTGATTATATATAAGCAAACTTCCTGAGTTGTGATTCCTAACTTACTACAAGCATCTCATATATATTGTTTTGTTCAACTTTTGTAACATAATAATCTGTTGTTTATTTGCAATCACTTGGCTCTCTGCTTTCCCAATATTTTTGTATTGACAAGTTGTGTTCCTCTACTAGATATCAACTTGTGATAGGGCACAAAGGGTTCACATGTCTAGGAGAGGATTAAAATGGACATCCTATTACATATATGTTTAGGCCTTTTGCACCAAATGTGACGTGTTTGAGTATGTGAACCACTTCAGGTTGTAAAAAATCCAAAAATCACAATTGTATCCAATCAGAAGGACAAGGTAAAACCATTCATCAAGGAGATCAAGACAACTTAAACTAACTAAGCAAACAAAAGTCCAAAAAAAATACTAGGAATAGGTTTTATTTATGTACAAGTGATCAGTAGCCTCAGGGGATAATGTATATAATGTTTTAGAACTGGTCCATTTACAGGGAGAGAGTCAATTTCTCCCTGAAGGTTTTATAATTGAAAGGTGCCTTGGCCAATCTTTTCTTTGATAAGGTAGGGACAGAGCCAAAGTTGTTGAAATTTCGTATTTTTCCCTTTATATTCATGTGGTTTATCCCACTTCAAGACTAGATCCCCAACTTGGAATTCTTTCTCACCAACAAACTTATTATGAAACCAACGTTTTATAGCTGGCCCATCATGCATATCTTTTATCACCTTATCAACTTCTTGTTATTCAAGACATCTGAGTAACACTCCATTGTAATTCTTTCTAAACAAGATGCCATATCATAATCGATATTATAAAGGTTTCAATCATAACACTCTTCTTTGTTTAGCATTGATATGATATGGATTGGTGTCATGTTGTAAATAACACTCAAGATCATTGTATATTGATCCTTCAATGGATGGTACATACATAACTTATTGTGTATACATGATCTGTTCATCTTTCCATCCATCCTCTTCTTTTTCTTCAACATCATCTCCTTGGGTTGTAATTTACACAATCCTTGACCCTTTACAATGTTGGCTAGTTTAAATTAGAGATCATACTCTTACAAAGTTGTCATCCAATTTCCTAGTCTTTCTCTCAATTCCTTTTGGAAAAACATGGATCTCACTTCATGGTGTGGGATGATGAATTTAGTACGATGTTTTAGGATATATGATCTAAACTGCATGATTTCTTTAAGTACAACAAATTCTTGTTTGTCTATGAGAGGATAATTTAGTTCAGCGCCTTGTAACCCAGTGCTCATAAAAGAAACAAGATATTATTCTCCTTTCTCATCTTTTTGAGTGGGTATTGTTTCTAGTGAATGCTCAGATGCAAATGTATATAATAGGAAATATTTTGAAAAATCAAGACTTTGAAGAGACACGGCATTGGCTATGGCGATTTTAATATTTTCAAATGCTTCCTTTTCCAAAGGTGTCCAATTGAATTTTTTATTCTAAAGTTCATTGATCTCTCTACACCAATCTATGGAACATATTAGTTGAGGTAGACCCCGTAGTCTTCTTCTTCTTTCCTTGTATGATCTTCTTGATGCTTTATTTGAGTGCAGGTGTAGGTTGAGTCTTTTTCTCATTGCTTCTATTCCTAAATATGTCACAAGAAGGTTGAGGTGGTAGTGGGATGCCACCTTCACTTACCATTATTTCTCCTTCTCCTCATGAGTATATTAACTCTTTCATGTCTTTAGAATTTACAAAAATGGTCTTCATGGTCATGGGATTTTTTTTTCTTCCATCAAATCCTAGTTGTTATACCTCAAATTGTTACTATCCTACCAACAAAACCAATGGAGGAAAATATTCTCCCTTCTTTTGTCCTCAAGATGGATCTTGGGCCAAAGGGGGTATACCTCAAACTATCACAAATATGGTTTTTCAAAGTCATCTCAAGAACAACTACTTCATACAAACTTTAATGACATATTTCAGTAATTGTGGGGTTTAATTATGTTGGAGGAATTGTGCAAACTAGAGATAGTGAACCTAATCTAAATATTCATACCAAGGCCTTATCCATTGGTCACCCTTATCCCACATGCATAAAAATAAATTATCTTGAATGAAACATACACAAGAATTTTCATGAATGACAATTAATTTTGAACTATAAACAGGTGACAATGAAGAAAACAAAATACCACAAACTTTGAAGAAGAATGGAGGTCCTCAATGTTTAATGATAAGGAAGAAAATATGTTGGGAATTTTAGAATTAATCCAACAATTTAACAATGACCATGAAATTTAAAATATCCTTGAGATTCAGGAGATGGGAAAGTAAAATATCCTTTGTATAGGTTTTAGGATTAAAGATAATCAATGGTTAGATTATTTGCATATGGACAATTTCGCAAGGCTCAAAAATTTCAAGTTTATGATGGTACTTGGGTACTTTTTAGAATATTGATTGCAAGGATAATAATATGGTCAAGACAATTTTAAGAGAAATAAAAAACATGAAGAAATTTCATGAGAAAAATTTTGGGGCTATGCCAGAATTTGTTTTTGGGTTACAACACTAGGCATTCATGCTTGACCCACAATGTGGCTATAATGGGGCTCAAGATGCCTAGTCTTATATTTCCTAGCACCTGTCAATCATATCCCATCCACCTTAGGAGCTTGGAACCACTTCCTCTCATATGCTTTTAAAACTCACCAAAAATCTCTTGAGAGGAATACAAGGAAGGTTTGCTTACCAAAGTGGACTTGATCATTGTGTTGGCTTGGGAAGTAGTAATGGAAAGTGCCCTTGATTCTTGGTGCTCTTGGAAAAATACTTGGAGTCATTCCAAGGTAACATCCTTATCTACTAACTCTTGTTGTAGTTGTTCCTTCATCTTAGTGAGCCTATTCTCTTGTTAGCTATCCATCTAGATGACCTTCTCACAAAGGTGTACAAGTTGTGCTATGTACTTGTGATAATCTTCCAAAATTATCACAATTATGGTTATTCAAAATTATTCTTTAGTAACGAAAACATTTTTACATAGGTATCAAGGTGCTTCTCCATCTCATCCACCTCTTGTTGAACATATGGACCTACTCCCTCAAGAAATCATTATCTTCTCGAAGCTAAGCATTAGTATCCCTCAATTTTTCCAACATTTTGTTTCTTTCTTTACCCATGTTGAGGTCTGAAATGTTCTATTCAAGTTTTCAAAAGCTATCATAATCGAGGATGCAACTTATTTGATACCATCTTATCCGTAAATGAGGGACTTATAGTAAACTCCATTCACCAATACATATATTACGCAAAATTATCTTTCTATTATTTATCTTAGTCCTGTATAGAGTGCCCCATCTACACATAGGCCACTAGGCCTCTATTTATATACCCTCTATGAGGAGGTATGTTATTTTATATTCTTCTAATGTTTGTAATTCCTATCCTCTATGCAAACTCTACTATGGATTGAATGAATGAATCTTTCTCTGCTAACTTCTTTTATGAAAATAAAGATGGATGAAGAAGATGCATTCAATTATGACTATTGGAACATTTTACAAGCTTGTGTAAAGTGCTAAATATTTTTCGATCATTAATGAAACCAAAGAGATAAAATTGAAGTTTCCTTCACTCTGTCATAAATCTAATTTGAGAACCTTGTTACAAACTAGAATCAAAGTACCCAAAGGATTACTAGAATCAAAATACCCAAAGGATTA
>SNQJ01S0263062.1:1394-12116 GCA_010110895.2 Picea sitchensis | reverse complement strand
ATATTGAAAGATATTGAAAACAGAGTGAAGGAACACATAGCTTCAAGGTGACAGAATTCAGAATCTCATCTGCATCATCTATATTATTATAAATCGGAAAACTTCTAATACAATCGGCTCCCAAAAAACAAAAAGCCCCTTCTCAGTCTTGTGAAAATATATTTATACATGATCACCAAACATTTTTCCCGTTGGTGATTAACTAACTTCATAAGACTAACGGTTACATGAATGAACAATGTCAAATCGTTTACATTTCTATTCTAACTTCTTTATTATTCTAATGATAAAAATCTTCAAAACAATATTTCATGTCTGCGTTGATGAGCCTCCTCCTTCTGCTTTAAGACAACGAATACATTTGCCCAGAAACTACACTAAAACTCTGGGAGCTTCTGGAATCTCCTTTGCTTCAAATAAGAAAAGCTTTCTATACAGTTCTGGCAGATGATCTTCGATTATCTTTCTCGTAAACTTAATAGTTTGTAGCTTTAAGTTAGGCATTACTATCCATTTGTCAATTTGAGTAACATTGATTACTTTTATTTGTGGAATCTCTGCCTGAATTTCTTCCATCTCTTCTTCAAATCTTAACCGATGCTTGACAATATTAATTTCTCCTAACAACCTGGGACAAACATTTTTTCCAATGTTCAATGAAGTTTTCTCTAAAAGATCAAAAATTCCTTGACAATTGTCATTAACTTCTCTGGTTATTCTTTTGTTTTCTATGATGTTTGCCTCCCATACCTTGAGTATTACATCACCTTTAATCTGTTATGAAATAGATAGCTTTTTAGCCTCCCCGAAATCCTCTTTTGTTGAAAAAGCCACTGCTTTTTGGAAAGTTTCTCTGGCCACTTTTACTTCTCTTTCTTTCTGGAGAATATTTTCCAAGAATTTACTTGTTTCCTGAAAGTGATTTTGAACAAATTCTAGATTAAAAAACACTCCTTGTTGTTCTTTTTCTATCTTCATATGTATTTCCAATACCTAGGCCTGGAAGATTTCAAGCTCTACCACTTGATTTGAAATGGAATTAATCTTATCTTGTAACTGTTTATTTATTTCCTCTTGTTGTAGGACTTGTGCTTGAGTGACTTGAATTTTCTGATTTTCTTCCTCTAAGCTTGTTTTCTTTTTTGAATCTCTTGAGTGTCATTTAATCTAGCTCATTCTAGACCTTTTTTTATCTCCC
Organism: Picea sitchensis; assembly: GCA_010110895.2. Lineage (NCBI taxonomy): Eukaryota > Viridiplantae > Streptophyta > Pinopsida > Pinales > Pinaceae > Picea > Picea sitchensis. The sequence goes on along the minus strand of SNQJ01S0263062.1, from coordinate 10,918 downwards.
AACTGATATTTCTTTCAGTCTCTTTTAATTGACCATGTAGTTGAGCTATCTTCTGATCTTTTTTCTCCAACATAGTTGTCAAACTACCCATAGAGTATAAATTCGTCGATGCTAAAGCTCCCATTGTGCCCGCTATTTCTATAGCGAATTATCCCTCTTTAAGTTTTTGTCCATCTATAATGATCTTGGGCTTTTTAATCATCATATCTCCTCTTGGATGCATCTCCTATTTTAGGATAGCCTTCCTCTTTGTACTGAAAAAATAATCGGATGAAGGAATCTCATCCCTAGAAATAGGCTCAAGATCACTAACATATAGAGCTCCCTCGTGGGGGTTTCCATAAGTAGACTGCAATGGAGTCAAGGAAGTAATGGGACTTCCAAGTTCTGTCGATGCTATTCCTCCTACTTTTTTCGGAAAACTCTCAGGGATTTCTGAGGGTGTTTCTAATTCCTTTCCTTTCCCTGTCTCTGATTTTTCTATCTGAGGGACTCCTGTTTCCTGTGAAGGCATTTCGCTCTCCTTCATTTTTCCCTTTGTATTATCTTTTTCCTGTACATCTATTTCAAAGCCTGGGGGAGGCCCTTCCTTCTCTGGAGGAGGAGTCACAGATTCACCTTGCAAAATTTTTGGAAAACAACTTCTCCTGTGACTTTGGAAGGATATAAAACTAGTCTGCAAGTCGAGTGATAAGGCCCATACCCTGTTCAATACCTCTTCATAAGTTTTATTCTCCTTGAATATATCATCATAAATAGATGTTTCGTGCTCATAAGATTTCAAGTTACAGTGCATCAAATGTTTGCTTACTAATTGATAAGGGTCATGCTTTCTGTGCTCAATATCTACCAGTTTTATTTCTTCTAATGCTTCAGCCTCTACTTTGGAATGGCCAAGGTTTAGTAATGAAAATTTCCCAACATACACAAGGAAGATTGGCCAGGAATTTTTTTGAGCTGCTTTTAGCTCTATTCCAATACCACCTTTCACTATTTGATGTGCTACCTCCCTCAATAGCAGTCTATCTGGGAGGAATTTCAGAAGTGTTTGAGGGGAGATTGATCATCCATAAACCCTAATATAAGAGAGGTTTTCATCAACAAACCAGTCGGCTATTGCTTTGAGATTTCCTGAGACTGAGTCACAAATGCGAGGGGGTTCACAACCATGAAACATTTTATGCATTGGAATAATTATGAAATGGAAAATTTCATAAAACACATTCTTAGCATTTTCTTCCCATAGCACATAGTGATATTCATGAATGGGTTGAGGACAAGTTATGTTCCAACTCCAATTCATCAAGGGAAAAGAAGTCACAAAGCAAACTGCATCTGTAATGTACGCTGACATGTAAAAGGCCATTGGTTGACCTTTAGATTTTGCAACTCTATAGTTTGAAACTTCATGAGCTAGGTTATCAGACATAATCTTTATCTAGTTGAAAGTGTATCCTTCTTAAGCTTCTTCTAAAAAGGGCACCCATTCTGCAGGAAAATGGCAGGGATCCTTTTTCCTGAAGAGTCTACACAGCATGATGGCTACATAGACCATGTATTTGTTCAAAGATGTCGTGGCATACACCTCATGGGTATCGGCCCTAAACTTTGATGGACATCTCTACCATTTTCCAATTAAATCAGGATAAGTTCGGTCTACCTCAATACACTCTTTCCTTTGAAATTCAGCTAAAAAATCGACATTAAAAGTGTACTTAGGATTTGGTGAGAGCTTATACATTACTTGTATATGTTCTAGCCTGAATGAGCCTACAACGAGACCTTGATCATTTAAAATGATCCTTGTCAGAATATCAATCTTTTCCAAGGCCCATTTGATCATGTCGTTGTACGCCATAAGCCGAGGGCACGCTGCGATCTTATGAAGCTCTGATTCTGCTACATCCCAGAAGTGATTCTCGGAATCAGTAGGAGAATTCTTAATTTCGTATTCCAGGAATTCAGAGATTTGTGTCCAAGATTTAATTGAGTCGATAGCATGTGGCGTAGTGTCGGATATGATATCTCCTTCCTGTGTATATTCACTCTTCTTCGGTGCCTTCTTTAGTGCCATGAATTTAAGTTAGATGGAAAACCTGTCACATAAAAGGAGTGTATGAGCTTGGCTAAATGTGTCTTACGCTTGATAGTATGAAACATAATATTTTGCGAAACACAGACCTTCAAACTCTCTTTTAATTCATTTAATGATGTAGGTACTGACGCAACTGACAAGATTTCAATACATTGAATGCAGTGGATATTTACTAAGATACACATTAGTGTCACATATCATCAGTTATCCTTTATTAAAGTGGTTGTATTTTGGCACTTTTGAATTCAAAATTCAGAAAATTTCATTCAATCAGAAACTGAAACGTGAACAAACCTAAAAATTTGATTGTCATTAATTATGCTTCCAAAACAGAGTTAATTTAGACTAAACACAAATTAAGAGTAGAGATTTCGCATTTCGGGATTTCAGGGATCATGTTGACGAGAGGTATGTTATCACTGAATCCTGATTTCCGAAATTGCGAAATCGCGACATGTTTAAATTAGGACTTAACTTCGTTTTAGTAAATTAATTAATCAGTATTAAACCTACTTTATTTCTTTTGAGATTTTGGGGATCGTGTTGACAAGAGGTATGTCATCGATGAATCCTGATATCTGAAATTCTTAAATGATTAACTTAAGCTTTAAATTTTTGTATTAGTGAATTAATTAATCAGGATTAAGGACTAACTTCTAAAACAAGATTAATTCAGTTTAAACGTATATTATAGGTCAGTATTTCACGTTTCGAGATTTCGAGGATCGTGTCGACAAGAGATATGTCATCGATGAATCCCGATTTCTGAAATTGCGATACGATTAACTTAATTTTTAATAATTAGTAACTTCCATATTTCGGGAAATCGGGGATCGGGATTCCACGATTGGAAATGCGTTAAAACCTATGTTCTCAGTAAACCTCGAACCCCCAATTTTTTTTTAAAGGTTATTCTTAACTCCTTTAGGGTTTACGCTTTTCGTGATTTAAAAAATAACTTTACAGAAAGCGCGTTAGGATTTTTGTAACACTTTTGGTTTTCTCCCTTTTATTATTTAAAGAATAAAACTTGTAGGGATTTCGGTACTGGCCTTTTGGAAATCACAGTGAGGGTTATGCTTTGTGAAAAGATGAAACCCAAAAAAGGAAGGTTTTAGATTTGAAGATAAAAAAATTAATATATGCTTCAACATAGGCTCCAATTGGGGACCTAGTCTCCTTGTGGGACAAGGAGAATAGGTAGACTTAGTGCCTTTATTGGGTAAATGGACTCAATGGCTTCTTTCTGTAGAACATGGTTAGGAAGGGGATACAGAGGGAAAAAGATATTTCCTATTTACTTCTGAAAAGCTTTTCAAAACTCTCAATGATGTAAACTCAGTTGCAGTCACATTCATGATCTTCTCCTTCTCGCTACAAAATTTAAGTTTGCTTTAAGATGATCAAAACAATCCTAGGAAACCCAACAGATCTTCCGGGCTTTTTGGCTTGCATCAAATGAAGTAAATTTCATGTTTTTTAATTGGGGAGACCTGTCTGGACTTGGGATGCAGATCCGATTTCGAAAAGGTTGGTAACCAGGGTAGAGTGAAAATTACGTATGACAGCCTTACAAATACCTCAGATATTGCTTCACTGCCAGCGAGCCTGTTCAGTACCTCGGTGAAGTTATCTGTCCCTTTTTACTGAATTTCCTTTCACCACTTCGAATCATAATTATGCATTTAACCTCAGATATTTCTTCACTACCAGCGAGCCTGTTCAGTACCCCAGTGAAGTTATTTGTCTTATATTTTACTTTTTGAATACGAAGTGGATTCAATCAGTGGTAGTAAGTATACCAGGGATGGTATCTGTGTAAAATTTGCAGTATAGGTCTGTCAACTTGCTTTGATTACCCTGGACCAACCCTTTTTAACTTTCAAAGCACCTTAGTCCGCAGGGAATAAGGGGATGATTAATTCCAGGGGTCTTCCTTCGAGCAATCCTAAACCCTTAGAAAATTGTTAAGAAACCTAGGAAAGTCAGGATCAGCCTAAGCATAACTTGTTTAGTCGGAGAGTGAGGAGTTATGAGGACTGGTCTACCTTTTAAGAACTGTTTTCCAGCTTCCAAGGCTAAGACATAATCTCTTCTCCCTCTGTGAGAAACCCAGAAAGATATTTGGTCTTTTATGAAGGTAAAATCAAGGGTAGAAAGGGGCAACGGAGAAAAGACTTGGAAAACGGAAAACATGAGTCATGAATTTAAACCCAACTCTTAGAATTCTTTCTCAGAGATGCTTTTCTCTTTTTGTTTATTTTAATTACCTCTTATCTTATTCTAGGTGAAAATCTTAGGGTCTAGACTTTGAAATCATTCTTTTAGTGACCTATCACACTTACGAGACAATCACCGCACTGTTTTATAAAAAACCTTTGTTTGAAAAAATAGACTTTTCTAGAATTCACACCTTTGCCTTACCATTTTTGTTCTCTTTTGAAATAATAGAAAATCTTATCTATCACCTATTTTCGGCGAATTTATCTTCCTCTATAAGGTTGTTTGTTTGCTACTTCCACTTGTCAGGCTATCAGCCAGAATCCTATAAGGGAACAATACGAAGAGTATCAGGGTTTTTTAATAGAATTGAATACGTTGAGAATTTTGTATCCTTACTTCTTAGAAAAACATTAGCCTATTTTATTATTTTTATTTTTTTGATAGAATGAAAGTAGACTTACCAAAGAAAATTATGAAAAAAGAATAAACAAACCAGTATATACAGTGGGAATTCTGGAAATCAACTATTCCATAGAGTGTTTTAAAAAACGCCCGTTGGCAGGGGCGTTCAGGATTTTACCGTCCAAATTTTCTAATAGAAACGGATTTTTTCCTTCAGGAGAGGCAACCTTAAACGGTCTGTACCAGATGTGGTCAAATTTACCATCTTTTTCCAAGTCTTCCTTCCTCGCATCCCATTTTAAAACCAAATCTCCTAGGAGAAAATCTGTCTTTGGCCTTACGATCGAATAGTGCCTTCATGTCATCCTGGTATTTCTGCAACCTTTCGTCCACTTTGGCCCTTTTCTATTGGACTTCAATCAACTAATTTATCCTTCTTGTGACATGATTTGGTTCTTCCTTCTCATCTTGCTAAAGTTTCATTACATGAAGTGCTAGGTTTATAGGTAACACTACATCGGTCCCATACACCATTTGGAAAGGAGAAGTACCGATAAGCTTTTTCGTTCCTATTTGATTTTCCCATAGAGAGTATTTCAAATGCACATGCCAAGATTTATTGTTTTCGCTCAACACTTTCTTAATTATATTGATTAAGCTCTTGTTTGAAGACTTGGCCAGCCCATTTCCCTGGGGGTAATAAGCAGTGGAATGACCAAGCACGATATTGTATTTTTGACAGAAACTGACCATAGCCATAGATTTAAAGGCTTGAGCGTTATCTGTGACTATCTTTCGGGGGCAACCAAATCTAGACAAAATATCCTCTTCTAAGAAATCTGTTACCACCGAATCAGTAGCCCTTCTAGTTGGAATAGCTTCCACCCATTTGGTGAAGTAATCTGTAGCAGTCAGGATCCACCTATGTTGAGCGCTAGAATGAGGATTAATTTCAACTATGAAATCTAATCCCCATTGCTGAAAAGGAGCTTCCATTTTGACTAGAACCAATGACATCACTGGGAGCTTATGCTTACCTGTGAACAATTGGCAAGGGTTGCAAGCTCAAACCTTGGCGTTGACGTCCGAGAAAAGTTTGGGACAATAATACCCTGCCCTCAGGACATTATAAGTCGTTGCCCTCCAGACGTGGTGTCCTCCACATACTCCTTCATGAAATTGGCTTATGACCTATTTTGTTTCTGATTCGACCAAACAAACCAACAGGAAGCCAAGAGGGTCCTTCCAATACAATTGTCTTTCGGATATACATTATTTGACCACATGTAGCTTCAACGTTCTGGATTTAGATGAGGTGAAGTCACTTGGGCACTTCAAGGTCAACAGGTAGGACACTATGTCTTTGTACCAATCTGATAAAGAAAATTTCTCTGCGATTCTGATTTCAGCTATTTGTTCATCGAGTTTGTTAATGTCCACACACTCTTCACTTCTCTGTAAGCCATTTATCCCGAGAGCTCTGAAATTTGATTCAGCTAATAGTTTAGTTAAACCTTGCCCCTTCACTAGTTTCGTTGGTTTAATCTCCAAATCGAATTCTTGAATTTTGGCAAGCCACCATCCTCTTTTGCCATCACTGTCGGACTGAACCAAAATATCTTTTACGGAGCTAGTGGGTACATATGAAATCACCTTAGAATGCAACACATAGGTTCTGAAATCCTTTAATGCCTTTACCATAACATATTCTTGTTTTTCCATTATATTATATCTAAGTTGGAGGAGAACCACGACGAGTGTGTGTTCGAAGGCGAATGAGAAAATAAGAAAATCCTTTAGATAATCTGGGCTTGCTAGTACGGGTGCCTAGCTTATAACCTTTTTGATGCATGCGAACGATGCTTTATCTTCCGCTATCCATTTCACTTCGTTGTTTTTCTTTAGCATATCTGTGATCAATTTCACGATTTCAACAAAGTTTGGAATAAATCTCCTCAAAAAAATTATTTTTCCTAAGAATGACTGAATCTCTTTTACATTCCTAGGGATATTTATTGTGTCCATAGCTTCAACTCTTTTAGGGTCAATTCTAATTCCATCTCGAGACACAATATGGCCCAAAATTTTACCTTCTTTCATAGGGAAGTGAGACTTTTCGGAGTTTAAAGACAAACCAAACTTGCGACATTTTTCAAACGTTTGCTTGAGATGTATCAGATGATCTTCATCAGATTTAGAAAAAACGGTTAGATCATTAAGATAGATAACCATGAATTTGTCTCTTTCACCAATGAAAGCGATATCCATAGCCTGATGGAAGGTAGCACCTGCATTCATCAAACCAAAAGGCATCTTGTCATACATGAATGTACCCCAAGGGGTGGTAAAGGATGTCGTTTATTTATCGTGTTCACAGATGGCGATCTGATTGTACCTGGAAAAACCGTCGATCATTTACATCCTATTTGCCCCAACTACTTTTTCTAAAACATGATCCATTTTGGGTAGGGGGTAATTATCTTTGAGGGATGACTTATTTAGATTTCTGAAATCGACACACAATCTTAATAAGTTTTAACCTCCTTGAATATATCATCATAAACAGATGTTTCGTGCTCATAAGCTTTCAAATTACAGTGCATCAAATGTTTGCTTACTAATTTATAAGGGTCATGCTTTCTGTGCTCAATATCTATCAGTTTTATTTCTTCTAATGCTTCAGCCTCTACTTTAGAATGACCGAGGTTTAGTAATGAAAATTTCTCGACATACACAGGGAAGATTGGCCAGGATTTCTTTTGAGCTTCTTTTAGCTCTATTCCAATACCACCTTTCACTATTTGATGTTCTACCTCCCTCAATACCAGTTTGTCCAGGAGGAATTTCGGAAGTGGGTGAGGGGGGATTGAGCATCCATAAATCCTAATTTAATAGAAGTTTTCATCAACAAACCAGTTGGCTATTGCTTTGATATTTCCTGAGACTAACTCAGAAATGCAAGGGGGTTCACAACCATGAAACATTTTATGCATTGGAATAATTATGAAATGGAAAATTTCTTTAAACACATTCTTATCATTTTCTTCCCATAGCAAAGAGTGATATTCGTGAATGGGTTTGGGACAAGTTATGTTCCAACTCCAATTCATCAAGGGAAAAGGAGTCACAAAGAAAACTGCGTCCATAATGTACGCTGACATGTAAAAGGCCACCGGTTGACCTTTATATTTTGCAACTCTGTAGTTTGAAACTTCTTGAGCTAGGTTATCAGATAGAATCTTACTCCAGTTGAAAGTGTATCCTTCTGAAGCTTCTTCTAAAAAGGGCACCCATTCTGCAGGAAAATGGCAGGGATCCTTTTTCCCAAAAAGTCTACACAGCATAATGGCTACATAGACCATGTATTCATTCAAAGATGTTGTGGCATAAACCCCATGGGTATCGGCCCTAAACTTTGATGGACATCTCCACCATTCTCTAATTAAATCGGGATAAGTTCAGTGTGCCTCAGTACACTCTTTCCTTTGAAATTCAGCTAAAAAATCTGCATTAAAAGAGTACTTAGGATTTGGTGAGAGCTTATACATTACTTGTATATGTTCTAGCCTGAATGAGCCTACAACGATCCCTTGATCATTTAAAATGCTCCTCGTCGGAATATCAATCTTTTCCAAGGCCCATTTGATCATGTTTTTGTACGCCATAAACTGAGGGCACGCTGTGATCTTATGAAGCTCTGATTCTGCTACATCCTGGAAGTGATTCTTGGAATCAATAGGAGAATTCTTGATTTCGTATTCCAGGAATTTAGAGATTTGTGTCCAAGATTTAATTGAGTCAATAGTGTGTGGCGTAGTGTCGGATATGATATCTCCTTCCTGTGTAATTACTCTTCTTCGATGCCTTCTTTGGTACCATGACTTTAAGTTAGATGGAAAACCTGTCACAGAAAAGGAGTGTATGAGCTCGGTTGAATGCATCTTAAGCTTGATAGTATGAAATAGAATATTTTGCGAAACACAGACCTTCAAACTCTCTTTTAATTCATTTAACAATGCAAGTACTGACACAACTAACAAGATTTCAATACATTGAATGCAGTGGATATTTACTAAGATACGCATTAATGTCACATATCAACAATTATCCTTTATTAAAGTGGTTATATTTTGGCACTTTTGAATTCAAAATTTGGAAAATTTCATTCGATCAGAAACCAAAACGTGAACAAACCTAAAAATTTGATTGTCATTAATTATGCTTCCAAAACAGAGTTAATTTAGACTAAACACAGATTAAGAGTTGATATTTCACGTTTCGGGATTTCGGGGATTGTGTTGACGAGAGGTATGTTATCACTGAATCTCGATTTCCGAAATTGCCAAATCGCGACATGTTTAAATTAGGACTTAACTTCCTTTTAGTAAATTAATTAATCAATATTAAACCCGCTTTAATTCTTTCAGGATGTTGGGGATCGTGTTGACAAGAGGTATGTCATAGATGAATCCTGATATCCAAAATTGCAAAATGATTAACTTAAGCCTTAAATTTTCGTATTAGTGAATTAATTAATCAGAATTAAGGACTAACTTCCAGAACATGATTAATTCAGTTTAAATGTAGATTATAGGTTGGGATTTTTCATTTTGGGATTTCGAGGATCGTGTTGACAAGAGGTATGTCATCGATGAATCTCTATTTCCGAAATTGCGGTACGATTAACTTAGTTTTTGATAATTAGTAACTTCCATATTTTGGGAAATCGGGGATCGGGAATCCGGGATTGGAAATGTGTAAGGTAGCTAGAGAGGTAGTGGGGGGGCCCAGAGGGCCCATAGTG
>SNQJ01S0263061.1:0-12116 GCA_010110895.2 Picea sitchensis | reverse complement strand
CTCAAGCGTTGTAGACAACACTTGTCTCAAGGGGAGGGGCATGTTAAGCCCTAATATTGGCTCATTACCCCTTAATTGGGGCATATTATATTAGTAATGTTATTTTATTTATGTCGGCTTTAGGCTATTAGTTGTAATTATACATCCTTGTCTACTATATATACCAATGAGACATTTTCATTTTGAAACATCTTGGACTTGAACATTTAAGTGGGGTAAAAGGAGGTTGCCCCCTCAAAGAGGCTTATTATCTGAAATTATCTCTTTTTCAAGGCATTGAGTACTTTTTCTGAGGATTTTCTATTCTATATTGATATTTGTTTCTTAACACTTTCCCCAAAAGACAACTAATAGAGATTTAAGAATAATGTAGGACCCTCATTTCCATCCTCCCATAGGTTGTAAGCTATCTTTCCTTTTTGCATTCGAAGGGCCTGCTTTGATAGTCGATCTGCCCCTTTACTACTGTCTCTGTAGATATGAGAAAAGGAGATTGGGATGAAAAGTTTTTTGAGTCTTTGATCCTTTCCTTCCAACAGTCTAGAGTAACAACCTACATATTTCCTTTCCTGTTTAGCCAGTCTATGACTATTCTTGAGTCACCAAAAACTTGTAATTTAGTGATGTTTAGCCGAGAAGCCAAAGTTAAAGTAGCCCAAACATCCAAAAGTTTTTCCCTAGTATTTGAACATGGTCCACAATTTAAGGTCCATTTGTATGTTGAATGTTCATTAATCTTTAACATCCCTCCAACACCACTTTGAAAACCATTTATTTGAGTGGCTCCATTAAACCATCCAGTTGTCATATTGTCTTTTGGTGTGGGCTTTGTGGATCTGTAGTGTTGAACTTTCTCCTTTCTATTGAAAATACCAACACTGCTAAGAGTTCTACAAACCACTGACTGAATTAAAGGATTCCTAGAATCAAAGATGACCTTGTTGTGTTCTAACCAAACGTACCGGCTCATAAAGGTGAACAGAGAGGGATACACGTAATTCTGTTTATTCCAGTTTTCAAAGAAATCGATCACTGAAATTCCTTCCCAGCTAGTTGATAGTTTTAATGCTCTTTTGACCCTATCCCAGACTTCAATAGTAAAAGAGAAATTAACAAGTAAGTGTTTTACAGACTCTCAATTTCTTTTGCACAAATGGCGGCAACTGGGCCCAGTCCAACCTTTGCGTTGGAGATTATCCCAAGTGAGTATTTTATTTTCCACAGTAACCCAGACAAAGAGTTTTATTTTGAGGGCACAATCCCATGTCCACAATTTCTTCCTCCAACCTCCAATAATATTTTTCCGCATTTGTGAGGCTAGGGCAGAGTATACATTTTTAACTGTGAGGAGGCTCAAATTGTCTCCTCCAGTCCATTTCAACTCATCTAGTATGTCGATAAGTTGTACACCAGAGCCAATCAACGATCTTCTAAAAGAGTCCAATTCTTTAGCTTGATCTCCAACAAGACTGATCTCATCACTTTCTAACCAGGAGGAGCGGCTCATTCCTGGTCGTAAAACTTTGTTGGCTTGGTAATGATAGTGAATATTTCTTTGCTTTAGGGAGGCTACAATATCTTGTGAAAAAATATAGGTTTTACCAAAGCCCAAGATCAAGTCCTTGCTTAATAATATCGAGTGACTAGAACCAGGACTCCAACATAACCAATGTAAGATAAGATGAAGAGACTTAAGAATATTTCTCCAAGTCTGAGATGCGAGGGTTGCCAAATTAGTGGTCGATCTTAGCCAGGTAGTCACCGAGTTGTAGGGGAGATAGTTATCCTTAATAACCGGATGCCAAATGCCATCCTTCATGAAGACTCTCCAGAGAGTATTTTTCGACAACACCCTGTAGAAAAAATGGATGTTCCTCAAGCCCCAACCTCCACAATGTTTGGGTCTTGTGATAGTCTCCCAGTTGCAAAGGTGAAAATGTTGTTTTTCCTTACTACCCGACCAAAGGAAAGAGAAGAATGATTGTCTGATCCGGTTGAGAACCGATGCTGGGATACTTGCCAATGCCATCCAATAAACATGTTGGTTCTCAAGGACAACTTTTATGAGAACATAACATCCACCTAGGGAAAGCCAACGATTACATCAAAGATTTATCCTTTTTTCAAATTTTGAAATAAGCCATCCTTGTAATTATTAGATTTTAGGAAGTAGCCAAGGTATCTAAACCCTTCTGAAATTTCAACAAAGTTATAAGGGTAGATATCCTTGAAGGAGTCTAAAACCTCATGTTGCACCCCATAATAGTGAAAAGTAGATTTTTGAAGATTTATCATTCGTTGCTCTGCAAAATACACATAGTATTTTTTCAATCACCTTCCACTCTTCTATCAAATCCTTAGACATTATGAGGAGATCGTCCACGAAAAGGTGGAGAATCTTAATTAATCTAGACACCTTTCCTTTCAACTTGACCTTTCTTTAGTCATAAGCCGAGTCCTTCCATCACTAGAATGAACAAAAGAGGCAAAAGCGGACAACCTTGTCTTAGGCCTCTGCCTCTTTGGAAGAAAGGAGTGGACTCCCCATTTATCAAAATTGCATAAGAAGTTATGTTCACACAACTCAAAATCCAGTTGGTAGTTGGGAGCCCTAAACCCATTTGTAAAAGTGTGAATATTAAGAAATCTCAGTTTATGCAATCATAAGCCTTGTTTAAATCTAACTTCAATATCATAGATTTTAACTTTTTTATCTTTATACCATGTAAACACTCTTGAGCAGTACCAAATTGCATCTAGATAGAGTACCAATTGCATATGGAATCTGTCTTCCTTTTAGGAAACCCGCTTATCAGATAAAGACCGAGAGAGAATATGTCTACTCCTAATGGCAATGAGTTTAGCAATAATTTTGTAACACCGATTGCACAGAGCCATCAATCTAAAGTCACCAAAAGAAGTGGGTTTATTGATTTTCGGAGTTAACGCTAGGAAAGTCTAATTGAAAACATTTCAAGACTGAATCATATTCTTGGGAAACATGCGTGATGGCGGAAAAGTCAACAAATAGTTGGCATCCTCACTGCAAACCCTAGAATTCGAGCCTTTGAACCGGACGAGAATCTTCGGTCTCCTCCCATAAGTCACCAGCTTCTCAGTATTTTCTCCAAAGAAAAGAAGCACTGACCTGACTGCCTGCCAAATTGAAGAATTGTCTGCATTGCTAATTAATTTATACTAATTGCTAATTAGTTTTTTGCTTGCTAGACCAGTTCCAGCTAGAGTCGTCGCAGATTGAGGGTGGTTTGGGAGATTAAATTTGTATGGCTGATGAAACAGATCCAAGGTGTCGTTCTACGCACAGAGAATGGGAAAAAGAAGCCGCGTACTATTATTGCACTATTATTCCCTTTCCTCTTTTGCTGGTTGTGTTTGCAGCCACAATAAGCCACTTTATTGTCTGCATGCATGATTGTAGGCGCAGGCTCCATCAGCGGATAGACGAGTAGAGGAAATAATAGTGCAATAATAGCACGCGGCCTCGTTTCCCATTGCCTGCGCTTAGAACGACACCTTGGATCAGTTTCACCAGCCATTCGAATTTCACCACACCACAAGCTCAATATGCAACGACCCTCGCTGGATCTGGTCCTACAAGAAAAAACCTAATAGCAATCTCCGTAGAACCTTATTAGCAATACAGATTAATCTTCAAATGGCAGTCAGATCACAACTTCTTGGCTATGGAGAAAATGCAGAGACGCCGATGACTTATATAGGATCAGATCGAAGATTCTAGTCCGATGCAAAGGCTCGACTTCTAGGGTTTGCAGTGAGCGTGCCAACTATTGGTTGACTTTTCCATAATTATTTATGTATCCCAAGAATATGGTTCACAGCCCTGTCTTTTTAATGGTAGACGTCATTGACAGGGTGGATTTTTTTAGGACTTTTAAATTCACTTATAGAATAAGTGAGGGAATAGCAAATTAGTAAATGTGGTGACATTGTTAAATGTTTAGCTGAATAAATCCGAGAGAGAGGGTGAAAGAAGTGTTATTCTCATAGTTTTTACATATAAAGGATAACTTGATAAATATTTATTTGAATAAAGTTATTTTTTCAAATTCACAAATTTACTTATAAGGAAGGAAGGAAGGAAGGAAGGATGGATGGATGGATTGATTGATTGATTAAATAAATCTGAGAAAGGGTGAAAGAAAATTTACTTATAAGGAAGGATGGATAGATTGATTGAATGAATAAATAAATCCGAGAGAGGGAGAGAAGGTGAAAGAAGAGTTATTCCCATAGTTTTTATTTATAAAGATTATTTACTTATAAAGGTTAAATAGATAAATATTTATTTGAATAAAGTAGTTATCTTCTCAAATCCACAAATTTACTTATATGGATGGATGGATAGATAGATTGATTGAATGAATAAATAAATCCGATAGAAATGGTGAAAAAAAGGGTTATTCCCATAGTTTTTACTTATAAAGGCTATTTACTTATAAAGACTAAATAGATAAATATTTATTTGAATAAAATTATTATCTTCTCCAATCCACAAATTTACTTATAAGGATGGATGAATGGATTGATTGAATGAATAAATAAATCTGATAGAGAGGGTGAAAGAAGGGTTATTTCCATAGTTTTTACTTATAAGGGTTAAATCGATAAATATTTATTTGAATAAAGTTGTTACCTTCTCAAATCCACAAATTTACTTATAAAGATGAATGGATGGATAAAAGAAAGATAGATAGATATTATTTTGTGACATTTGTAGTTTGGAATTTGTAGTTTGGAAGGAGGTTGAATGACATTGACGTTGGTGATTAGTTCTAATATGCTTTGTCAATGAAAGAGGAGGCAAGGGATTTTAGATGATTTATTGGAAAATCAATAAATCTGGTTCAGTTTGTTGATCATCCCATCTAGATCTATGTCATTTCCATTGTGTTCACACCATATGGGATTGAACTCGTTAGAGGAAGAGACAATGGAAATACTCATAGAGATTGCGAAAAGACTGTAAATGGTGACTGTAAATGGGATGATGCATCATCAAGTGATGGGATAACATGACAAGTTGTAAAAGGTCCCAAGGGTTATCGAGGTTGGGGTTTCACTTGAGAAGTACATGCTGATAGATCTATTAGATCCTAGGTCTTTAGTTCATTACACAAGTCCAAACAGGGGTTATCATCAACATATGGTGAATAAATCCTAGCACTAATTTATTGTACCATTATTCCTCCGGACTTGACCTTCCGATATTTAGAGATTATTTTCCTTGGTAAGGATGGTAGCCATGGGCGAGTTATAGACTCGAGTTTCATTGGAGAAATCCTTGATTATGAATTAATGAGCGATTCATCCAAATCTAAAACAAGTGGATTATGGTTACAGAATTTGGAGGCTATGAAGAAGCAAAAACATCATAAATATATAAAGAAGCAAGAATCTGTTAAAATAAAGTTAAATGAAATCTTGGAACTAGTGACCTTATCTCTTGTTGGTCGCTTCCCTCGAAGAATAATGGGAAATGATATCTTAAAAGAATGAAGAATAATGGAAAATGATATCTTAAAAGAATGGATGAAGGAAAATTTCGAACCAGTCGTAGGTTTCTCCCCTCGAAGTTTAATTCTAGTAAAAGGACGGATGCCCTGGAATTTTAGGTTGGTGGACGACGCTGAAAAAATCCTCCAAAAATAGTGGAAATGGGGAACACAACCCATGTTCCTTAAAAATGGCATTTGTACTTTAATGCTGAGACAACCTAGTTGGAGCTTTACCCAGACTCTCGGTAAGGATTTAGGGATCCCACTCGTTCTATTGTCAGATGAAGTTTTCATGGAATTTAGGAATGCCCTAGGCTCATTTTACGAGGCAGATAAGTCATGTCGTGACTATGGGTAAATGAGCTCAAATTCTTGTTGGAATGGAATTAAAAGAGGGTTTGGCAGATACTATAGTAATTAGAAGGGGACCTGAGACAATTTACAATACCATAGAATATGAAGGCATTCCATTCAAATGTGGTCAATGCCATATTTATACAAAATATGGTGACCACATACACATTTCCAAATTATTGGAAGTTATGGGTACAAAAGAAGCAATATAGCGATGTGGATGAAAATTTGATAGGTGGAATAGCTCCCTAGGATTGTGGAAAATATTATGGACAATGGGGTTCCAAATTGTCAATAGGGACCACCCTCGTCCATAGCTCAACATCAAAAAGACACATACTTACTTAGGACCTAGAATTTGGAAGCTTCTAATGACAAAATGGAGAGCATGGAGCCACCATGTAAGTCTAAAATTTCTTCATCCCCTGCTAAAAGGAAATTTTCCAATCATTTGATTTTCAAGTCCTAGGAAATAGATGTAGAGAGAAAGGTAGAATAACATTTGAGTGATTTTCCTCCCAGTCTCTAAGGGTAAGAATTCGTGAGTCTCCTTCTATAGGAGAGACATGTGTAGATGATAACTGCTTATCTAGGAAAATTGTAAATCTAAGTATGAAACAAGGAAATATGGAAGTTGATACTGAAACAAATTCTCTAAGTGTTCCAAAATACAATCTTAGACTAAGAAGAAAAGGATCTAGAGGTTTTCCAAGGAGGGTAGAGTGGGGTTTTGGGTTTTTATATGAAAAGTATAAAACTGATCCACATAGAGGAAGAAAATCATATATGTCTCTAGCCAAAAAACAAGCAAGTTCATAAATAAAAAGTGGCAAAAAATTATATGTAATCAGGGCTATTCGAGAAAATGCCTAATGATGTTTTAAATGCTTTTTTTTACCCTAAATTGTTGAGGGCTGGCCAATTCCTTAAAAAATTGTCCTTAAAATATTGGTAGAGCCAAATGATCCATTTGGCATTTTTCTACAAAAAAATTATGACTGATGGGGAGAAAGTAATTTATGAACTTTCTAAAATTCTAGGGAGTTGGGACTTTAGTTATATCAATGTTAAAGGGAGATTAGGGGGAACATTATTGGGTGGAAAAAAATGATCTTTTCCCCTTATTAATTCACAGTATTTCTCAATAGGTCACGAGACATCATTATTTTCTCTGGACCTTGGAAAATAAATAACTCTTGTGAATATTTATGGGGTGGAATACTTGGATAATTTATTCAAAATTAAATGGATTCAAAATGGCTTGGCTATGGTAGAGGGATTTAAATTTCACTCTCATAGATTTAGAAGTTTGGGGCCAGTTGCACAAGAGGGATGCCTATTGAGATACTTTATTAAAGAAATTGGAGGAAGTGGGTTTGTTGATTATTGAACATGCACAATTATCTCTAACTTAGAGAAACAAGAGAATAAGAAAGTATCACATTGTAAAAAGTTTAAATCACTTTTTTATTTCAGAAACATTCCTTGAAGAAATCATCAGAGTTCACCAATGGGTTTCCCCTTAGGGAGACTTTCACCATTGCTATGTGTTATTGGAAGTATCCCTATCCCAAGGGAAACCATCCAATCCTTTTAACTTGAATCGAGCGTGTTTAAAGGAAGAGGATTTTGTCAATAGGATTAAAGAGGTTTGGCAACCATTTAATGGATCCTTAAGAGAATCTACTCCCATACATTCATTCCACTAAAATTTGAAAAGATCATAAAAAGGTAGAAATGCAATGGGTGGAAGTAAAAAAACACAAATATTAAAGAAATATCAATGAAGTGGAGGAAGCATTAGCATTTCATTATAGTAATGAGGGTTTTGGATATATTACTGAGCATAGAAAGAATAAATAAAATTAATTTAGTACAAAAGGAAATATATCTTTTTGGAAAAAGAGAAAGAGTGAACCCAATAAATAACATTTTCTCGACTAAGGACTAACATCTTCCATCTTCTTGTCATATTTTTACTTATTTCATGATTACTGTTGCATTATCTTTAACCACCTTAAAAATCATTATATAAGTATTATTTTTTATATATTTATAGGCTCTTGCTTCATCTTACTAATATTTCTCTTGAAAATCTCTTCTTGTCTAATTTCCATCACACACTCATGTATTAACTCTTATACCATGTTAATCAAAATATTCTTCATTATGTTCTCAATACTACATATTAACTCTTTCGTTGACATTTTCTTAAATAACACTGTAAAGTTAACTCTTATACCATGTTAATCGAAATATTCTTCATTATGTTCTCAATACTACATATTAACTCTTTCGTTGGCATTTTCTTAAATACCACTGCAAAGTTAACTCTTATACCATGTCAATCGAAATATTCTTCATTATGTTCTCAATACTACATATTAACTCTTTCGTTGGCATTTTCTTAGGTACCACTGCAAAGTTAAACCCATAATCAAGACTTGTTACGAGGCAACATTAAATTCTATTTTGTAAATATTTGGTACACTGAATTTATCATCTCCTCATGTCCAACTTGAATATCCTTTATTTTTCCAAACCTTTTATTATGTTTCTCGCATATCCCTTAATACCTTATCCATACATAAAGTAGAATATGCATCTTTAATTTTCTCCCAAATTTCATGTCACATAGTACTAAAAATATTCATATGTTTATGATACCAATCCTCGGACAATCTTCTTATGGATTTCCAAGAGAATTGATTTCTTATCTAACTAGAGATAAGATGACATTTTTGAAGACTATGTTTCTTTTTACCTAACTAGAGATAAGATGACATTTTTGAAGACTATGTTTCTTTTAGTATGGATGCAATGATTATCTTATCGATGTTCAAAATTATCTTGTCATTATGTCATATTTTAAGGAATTAAGATCTATCATCCTATGTGTAACATCTCCTTTTACCATTTTTTTTTTAAATAATGCATAATAACATATATTGTTTAGCTATACTTAGTAATTCTATTATGAAAACTTGAAATAATTATCTTTACTTACAATCGTGTAACATTTTCATCCCATACCATGATTGGACAACTATGATGTCAAACCAATACCATGATTGAACAACTCTAATGTCAAACCAATTGTGAGCATCATCTCACTCTTCTCTCTAGCAAGTATTGTAATTTAAGTTGTTAGCTTCTCCTAAATGAGTTTATGCACATAGTCTCTCTTTATTGTTCATCCTTACCCATGTATACATTGTAGGCATTTCATGTTTTTTCTTGAAATATTAGAGACCACTTGCATTATAGATAAATTTACATTTTATTTTTACTAATTTTTTTTTTTATAAATACCGAGTTAAATATTTATTCATGAAGTTTATAAATTTTATTGTTAATTATTAAGCCATTACTATATTACAATAGAAATCTTTTATATCAATGCATTAGTCATATAATTCAATACTCCTTCCATAAGTATCAATGCATAAGTCATATAATTCAATACTCCTTCCATAAGTATCAATGCATAAGTCATTTAATCGAGCTATTGTTCTAATACCACATTGATAAGTTTATCTATATAGGTAGATCAGGTGAATGCCATGGTTTATGGCTTGTCACTTGTAAGCCATTCCAGCATCGTACTTGGAATATTTACGATTTCCAAGATATATTTACACCAACTGAGGTTATGATATTGGATACAATGTACACTTGTTTAGTTTCTAACCACAAAAAAACTCGCAGTTAAACGCTGAGTAGTCCACTAAAGCAGGATTAACATGAGCCATGACTTGGCGCCATTTATGAGTACTGGAAGTTCTTACGCTTATCCAAAAAAAACTCTCGCCTTTTTTTAACAAATTTGTTTATGAAAAGAAATCTTTACATGAAGAAATGCAACACATAAAGAAAAGTCTAATATCTTTCAAGTGTGCGTAAAGTGGATTCTCTATATTCTTCTAGGTAATATTTCTATATATAATAATATTTTTACATGAATAGAAATCTGCATACTATAATATGAATTATTTTTTATCTTTTTTAATATAATTGGTAATTTCTTTAGATAGCATTCTAGTGACATATAGATATTTTCATAGATATTTTCTTGTGGCTACTAATTTTAGTAACAAATTAAGTAGAAAATCTAGTTCCTTCCAACCATAGACACAAATAGTCAAGATTACTTATTCTTGTCACACTCGAGCCTAAATCGTTATTCCATAGGGATTGAAAATTGTATATCCTTCTAGAGAAATCTCAGAGTTTAATTATTTTTCAAATCTACCAAACTCAATTTTCCTCACAAGTACTCAAAATCTTACTGCCTCATAACATAATTATATATAATAGCTTTGCTAGGTCTTTTCCAAGTTAGCCTCATCCCTAACCCTAAGGAATCTTCTTGACCTAACTTTGTGCTAGCTTGTTCCCTCACATCCCACACCTTTGGTAGTAGGGTTCCACTTGTCCCATGGACAGTATTTACTCTGGTGGTTTTTATCCTTTTCACTCACCCATAGTATAATGATTTACTCTTTATAACTAGATTATCTAAATAGTCTCTTTCTTGTTAATAAAATAAATTAAAAATAGTATTTACAAGAAATATTCATCATCATCATTAATGTATATGATGATATAATTTCGAATAAGTCTTTTCCAATACTTCATAACATAAACCATAAAAAATTAAAATGTTTAAATGTTTCTAAACTGAGGGATATTACATCCTCTCCCCGTTGAATTGAACATCGTCCTCGGTGTTCCAATCTGAGCATATCAACTCTAGAACATAAATGAATATTTCTTCCT
Source organism: Picea sitchensis (assembly GCA_010110895.2). Classification (NCBI taxonomy): domain Eukaryota; kingdom Viridiplantae; phylum Streptophyta; class Pinopsida; order Pinales; family Pinaceae; genus Picea; species Picea sitchensis. The sequence goes on along the minus strand of SNQJ01S0263061.1, from coordinate 1,446 downwards.
CATGGATACTTTTATTTCCCAAGTAGCCTCCTAAGGACTAAAGTTTCTCCGCTGCACTTTAACCTGAGCAATGGCTCAGTTCCGCAACATAAATTCCTTTCTGTCGAGAATACGTAGTGGTTCCACCTGAAACTCGTCTTCATACTCCACTTGAATCACATTCCAATTTACAACATGAGTCATAGCACATACACACTTCTTTAATAATGAAACATGAAATACATTGTGAAATTTTAAATTGGCTGGAAGTGCAAGTTGATAGGCCACTAGACCCACTCTGGAAAAAACTTGAAATGGCTCGCAATACCGTAGTTCCAACTTTCTATTTTTTCTCAATTTCAATGTACTTTTACTGGGTTTAAATTTAAGAAAAACATGATCCCCTATATTACATTATTCATGTATTATTTTCAAGTCTGCAAAACTCTTTTGTATGTCATGTGCACTTTTCAAATTTTGTTTTTCTTTTTGAACAATTGTTTCCATTTATTTTAGCATATATGGACCAAAAATAATCCTGACAATTGGGTTGTCCCAACTAATAGGAATTCAACACTTCTACCATACATCACCTCAAAGAGACTCATGTTTAAGGAAGTCTCATAACCATTATTGTTGGATGATTGGTTTTCATTGATGTAAACCCTTGGAGAAGTATGGAATCCCTAGAGATGTGTTTGAGATTGATGGTGAGTTAGTTGTTAACAAGAGTGGATTTGATGGGTGCATTTGATGAAGTTTACACGAAGCCCCGAAGATGTGGTTCTGGAACCAAAATTTGATCAAGGAATAATTGTAGTAACCCGATTTTGAATTTACATTATATTTCTAACTAATTACTTAATTTCTAATTTCTATGAGCTCTACAAGAAGTAATCTTTTCATAATTTACAATTTATCTCAACACTTATGCTGTATTCGGCAGTAAGTAATAATTCTAAGTAAACCATTCATGACTTTGAATTTACATACCTCACTTTGATGCTATCCGCAGCCGCTTGCTCCCTTCGCTTGAACCTTCGCTTGAACCTTCGCTTGAACCTGCTCCTTAGGACGCCCCAAAACCAGCCACCCTACCGACTAGTACGCCTAGCCCTAGGACATCAATGGACGTCCTAGCCCTCCAAGCCCAAAACTTCCTCAGCCCCGGTGCACTGTAAATCCCACTGTTAACTAACTCTGTCCCAATGCTCCAAAATCTCCTCTGCCGTAGAATGTCTCAATCCATCCCCCTCATACTCCTTCTCCACCTCCCTTATTCCTCCTTCACCGCCCTCGCACATTCATTGCCCCCACCAAACTGTTTATTACTCTTATCCCCTTCGTAATTGCCTTATCCCTTATTAATTACCTTATCCCTTATTAATTACCTTATCCATTATTTAAATGTTTCCCTTTTACGTGTTGGTTACGTTATCCCCCTATGGGATACGTAACCCTATTATA
>SNQJ01S0263060.1:0-12116 GCA_010110895.2 Picea sitchensis | reverse complement strand
GATGGAGGATATCCTGCGACCATTCACCAATAATTTTGTAGTGGTGTATCTGGATGACATTCTAATTTACAACAAGACTTGGGCCGAACACTTGCAACATATTCAGCAGGTTATGCACACCCTGTGACAACACAAGCTATACACCAACTTGGAAAAATGCTCCTTTGGCATGGACAGGGTCCATTACCCGAGCTACATCATTGATCAACATGGCGTACATGTGGATCCAACCAAGATCCAAGTCATCCGTGACTGGTCAGTACCAAAAACACTCATTGAGCTCTGGAGCTTCTTGGGCCTTGCCAATTTCTATCGCAGGTACGTGTTGGGATTCTCCCATATTGCATGGGCCCTCAGCGAAATAAACAAGGATGGTGGTAAGGTAAAATTTGCGTGGGGCCGGTTCCAACAACAAGCGTTCGATGATCTGAAGCAGCGCTTGTGCTCAGCCCCAGTACTTTCATTACCAGACCTGCAACATCCCTTTGAGATCGAGACAGATGCTTCAGACTATGTTGTAGGCATCGTTCTCACTCATCACGACCACCCTATGGCCTATCATAGTGAGACATTGTCAGATACTGTCTGTAAGTACCCTACTTACGACAAAGAAATTTACTCCATTGTGCAAGCTTCCCGCCAGTGGAGACATTACATTATTGGGAAGGAGACAGTCATCCACATTGATCATAAGCCATTGCAGTTCATGCAGACACAAGGAAAATTGAAGAATGACCGCCATCAAAAGTGGTCCACATACTTGCAACAATTCCACCTCAACATCAAGTATAAAACAGGAAGAACCAATCGTGTCACTGATTGCCTCAGCAAACCACCAGTCGCGACACTCACCACGGTGCTAGACTCTTGCGGCCATGAGACATCTGGATGGCCCCAACTCTATGAGACAGACCCTGACTTCGCCACCACCTACCAAATGTTGGGTGCGAACGCAGTTGTCGATAATTTCCATCTTCATGATGGGTTGTTGTGTCGTATGGGCCATATCTGTGTTCCATCAAGTGAGCGAGCGAAGTTGATCTGGGAATCCCACTACAGTCGGGTGGCAGGACACTTCGGCATTGAAAAGACAGTGGCAATGCTACAGAAACATTTCTACTGGTTGAAACTTCGACAGGAGGTCAACAAGTATATAAGGTCTTGCACTTCCTGCCCTATTTCCAAACCGACCACTAAGAAACAGGGCCTGTACACCCCTCTTCCTACTCCTAATAGGCCATGGGAATCCATCTCAATGGATTACATGTCGGGCCTCCCATCCACCAAGCGGGGAAATGACTATGTTTTTGTGGTTGTTAATCGCTTTTCTAAGATGGCGATTCTGGTTGCCTGCAAGAAGAGCATCACAACAGAGGCCACTGCCAAGCTCTTCTTTGAACGAGTATGGGTACATTTTGGAATCCCACAAACCATTGTCTTAGATCGAGATAGTAGATTTCTCAGCACATTTTGGTCGAGCCTCTGGTCATTGTTGGACACCAAGCTCACCAAATCCACGGCCTTCCACCCTCAGACAGATGGCTAAACCGAGGTTGTAAATTGAATGATTATGCATATCCTTCGCATGTATAATTCAAAGCACCCTCGCACATGGGATGAGATCCTTACCTATGTCTAGCATAGCTACAATCGAGCCTTGCATAGATCAACTGGCCATAGCCCCTTTCAGGTGGGGTTGGTATTCCAACCATTGGGTCCCATAGATGTTGCACTTCCCCTTGCAGTCACCTCGACCGACTCATCTCCTACTCCAACTGAAGATGAAAAATCCACCCAGTTCATTAAGCGGATCCAGCACATCTGCCAACAAGTTCAGGATATCCTATAAAATTCCAATGATAAGTACAAACAACGCCATGATCAACGTTGGGTGCCACATAAGTTCCAGGTGGGCGACAAAGTTTGGTTGCACTTGCAGAAAGAACACCTTACATGACCCCATCGGAATCTTTGCCCCCTCCATTATTAGCCATACACTATCACCAAGGTCGTGGGGGATAATTATTTTGAGCTCAACATTCCTCCTTTCCTTGGCCTGCACCTAGTGTTCAACGTGGATCTTCTTTGCCCTTATTTCCCACCATTATTGGACACCTCAGAAGTAGTAGAACAACGGGCACCAACAGAGATCAACCATGACTGCATACAATAGGCATCCAATGATCAGATTGTGGACACACAGATCAAGGGCACTCGACAACAAAGGATCCAACTTTATTGAGTCGTCAAAGTAGGGCAGCTCCTCCACCAAGGCAAGTGGCTCACCTAGGGCCAAATTCAGCAGAAATTTCCTCATCTAATGGGGGACCTCAATGCAATGGAGACCATTGCTTCCTAAGGAGGGAGGATTTATCCAAATGGATATCGGTGGCCACCCACCTTTTCCAACTGGCTCAAGACAGTTTTTTGACAATTTTGACAATTTACTGTTTTTAGCAGTTTTAACTTCCGGGGCCATTTTGAGGGCCTAAATGAAGGTTTTTCGGTATTTATCTCCTCAATGATAGCCAAAGGCATGATTAATCCCCTAAAATGAATCCCCTCGACGATACCTTTCGAACAGGCTATCACACGCCTAAAACGAAGATCGTATGCAAAAGTTACGACCTCGGGAAGTTGATGTACTAACTTACCCAAACAGGGCCCACATGACTTTTGGCGCTTCATCTCCTAGGGTTATGTTTTTGGATGTCTAGGGTTTTTGGCATTGTTGTTTATTGTAAAAAGGCCTTTAGAGCCTCATTGTAATGTTCTTCTAGCGAATGAGCGTAGTCGTCACATCTCTTCTCAGAGATAAGCCGCCACCATTCCAGCAAGCTTGTTTCCACTGCATTTTACAGTTTCAGCTTATTTCATTATTGAATAGAAAACCAATTTTATTGTATCTCTGTTATTTTGTGCTAAGAATATGTTAATAATCTATATTCATTTTGTTCTGCTCATAAAATCCGGATCACAATGCCACTCAATTCATTTGATTAATAAATGAGGAGTACATGAATATATAGGATTACATTAACTTTAGAGAGTTGGAACAAACCTCTAGAAAATAGGATCTAAATTCTAAATAAACATCAAATTAAAAACTATGTAACTAATTGGATCTTCAATATTTATAAGTGCTTCCAATTGTGAAAATTAACAAAAAGGAGAAAATATGGATGAACATGAAAACCAAACAAAAATAAAGAAAATAGTCAGTGATTCTCTCGAGATCATGAACAATGTCAACAACTTCTGAAACAGAAACATCTGATAGTTTTTCTTTAATTTCAATTGTAGGAAGAGTGACTTCTTTATCGTTCAATATAGACAAATTCTTCTCTGTGCTGGCAAATGCTGCATGCTTTCTCTCATCTCAGAGAGGGATAAGTCGTTTTATCTCTCGGCCCATAGATGATGGATGTAATGCCAGAATGGTGTTTGGAACCTGGTCTTGCATTGATTCATTCTCCAAAACTTGTGTGTCTTTATCCTTTTATGCTTTTATTCTATAAGATCAAAACAACCAAATGTTTTTGAGCTTACTGAACATAACAACATGTAAAACCAGGAAGCTTTAATGCGTTCACAAAAGAAATTCTATCTAAAGACTAGAAAGTATGATTTCTTGGAATGCAGAATTTTTTTTGTTAGCAACAATTCCATTCAAAACATTTATCATGTCATACCTAAAAGGTGCCACTATTGAAGCATATATGGTAGCATGGAGGTAAGTATACACAATTCTATTATTTTAACTTCTCTAAACCTTAAAAGGGTGAGATAATGATCATTGCCACTTAAAAAAAATACAAATGAAACATCTCTTTTGTAGAATATGATGCAAAGCATTCCTCAATATCATGTTTCATGGACAAAAATAATAAAAGAGCAATTGATTTAAGTTTTCCTAAATTTTAGTCTTCACAAAACTCCTTCCAATGAGAATCACACTTGTTTCCTTTGATCTCTCTTATCTTGCAGTTGCATAAACATGCAAGGAAACCAAATGCAAAGTAGAAGTGCACTCAAGAGTCACCTTATTAGGCCTTCCTTCAGGTTGAGAAAAACAACTTGATCACTGATATTGCATGAGAATTTGTCCTTGAAAAAGGTATCATCGATGGTTCTAACTTGAAGAATCTGAGAGGAAGACGTGTTGTGTTTCAGAGTTCACTACGTAGTAAGGAGGATCACATTTGGGCACTTCAATTCATGATGAATTACTATTATGTAAGGCTTATACAATATTCATATGCAAATTTTTATGAATGCATCTCCTGCCAACCCAAGAACATGGAACTAACAGGCGCAAATGTATGTATTCTCGTTTAGTATTCTTACTTGGTTGGAAGCCCTAGGAACCAAAATCTATTAAACAATTTTGTTTCAGTTTCTCATTGTTGAAATTATTTTGTTTCCCAAGTTAATAGGTGTGTAAAAAAAAAATGGCCTCTGATAGGATCATATCTTTTAATGTATATTTTCAAGTATTATAGTGTATGAAGATAGCTTTAGCTAGATAACTAAAGATTGGCATTTGACTTGTTTCTAGATAGAATAAAGATAGCATTTTATATTTGAGCTTCTCATTAATAAGAATCCAATTGAAATCAACCCCCCACCAACTAACAACCATAGTTTCCACAATTTATGTGCATAGAAACAAAAGACTAATTGGAATAAGTAACTCGACATCTATGGTAACAATTATCATGACTCTTTTGGATAACTACTAAAAAGCACAAAGTGGAATCACTTTTATACAATTAACTTATTAAGGCACATTGCAGGAAACCATGGAGAATCAAACATTATCACCACTCCTCAAAAGAACAATAGATGCCAAATGTAACTATCAACAGATTGGATTATTTCGGAACAATTTGGCATCTATTGTTAAGAATTTCAGGACCATTAACATATTGGACTATTTCATGGATGAGGTGGACAATCTCTTTCACTCCACCATAAATAGATGAGTAGAATTGAAAGAAATTTGTCTGCAAGATGAGGCTTGGAATAATGATTTATGAGAGATTGATACGAGCATTGGCGACGTGAGCTCAAAACGGTGACAGTCATGGCCATGTGGCCTTATTTTTCACATGTCGATCGACATGGCCTCTTGTTTAAAAAGGTTGATCGGTAAATTGGCGAAAGTGCCGATGGATATATGGGAAAAAGTGTCGATGGGAACAAAGTCTGAAAAACCTCAATGAAAGATCAACCTAAATTATCCGATTGAAGATCAGAAAAATTCATCGATGGGATATCTAGAAAGGTGCTGATGGCCGATGAGAAAGTCAGTCCAAATTACCGATGAACAAAATTTTTAGGTTCCCATGGCCTATGAGAGAATTGGTCCAAATCATTGATGAACACAATTTTGGAGGCTCCAATGGGATGAATCGGGCCAATCTTCGATGAAGCCAGGCACCAATTACGATGGGGTTCAAATTGCTAAGGAAGAGATTTAAACTCAATTATTTGGGGTAATATCCCCCTTAATAATTGTTGTTATGTTTATGTGTGTGTTGATATGTGTTTTTTTGCACTAATTTGGTTTGTGATTTTTGTCAAACAATTTGTTGTTGGTGCAAGTTTGTGCGTTTTTTTGTTTCAAACATTTTGTCAAACAGATTGTAACATCGCATAAAGGATTTGGCATACACTTTGTAACAACATAAATACAAATAGATAACGATACAATGATAATAAGGAAAATAACAATAAGGAAAATAGTCAAACTGATTAGATTTATTACTACTCCAATATGAACAATTACATCAACAAAACCACTCAGAGATCTGATCATAATTACACTTGTAATTTATAGTATATTTGGTTGGAAATAGAGATGAGAATGAGGCTATAATGATTGTTGAAAATGAACTCTTTTGTCCAAAATAGTCTCCAAGCCCCACAAACTTCCGCTTAAAAGGAAATCAACCTCCCTCATAAGAAAAAGGCGGCCCCCTCAAAAAAATATTGCCTCTCTCCAAGAGATTCCCGCCCCCCCACAAGAAGAGCACGATCCTCTCACAAGAAAATCGGTTTGCATGAAATATCTTAGCCCCTCCTAAAGGAAAATATACTGTCGAAGAAGAATACGACCTCTACAAGAGAAAATGCCGATCCCACCCAAGGAACTCGGTCCCCTCACCAAGGAATTTGACTTGCACAAACAAGAATGACCTCCATATCTATAGCTTGACCTCCACAAAAAAACCCCAATATGCTGCAATAAGATGAATCATTTCCTTCAACAATGGATGCAAGTGGAAAATCTGAATGATTTCCCCTACTAATTCGCTAGGCTATAATCTTTCATCACTGAAACCAATTCTCAACAAGGGTTTTGCTCCAAAACCCTCACAAGCCACAAGATCTCTCTCACCAAATCAATTTTGTAAAATGATCAATAGATTTTTTAAATTGATCAATAATAATGAGAGAGGGCACCCTCATCTCTCTTTTATTTTTCTTTTATCCTTTTTATTACCCTTTTACCTTTTTACCTTCACTTAAATTATTAAAGTGACTCTATAAGGTTCACCTTTAATGTTTTCCTAAAGTCACTTTAGAACATCTCTTTTTACTTAATTATTTAATGTTATTTTATAAACATTACCTTTTCCCACCCAAAATGACATCAAATAATCAATTAATCCCCTTTTTCATCGACTATAGGAAATTCAAATAGGCTACTAAGTCATCCTCTGGGAGTGATAATTTGGAAGGGACATCATAATCCTCCCTTCCCAAGCAACTGCAAATCATGATGCTTCAAAATTTGATCTCCCTCCTACGTAGCATCCTCTACTGGAAAGTATCTCCACATGATTAGGAACTCTTTGATGAATCTGCTCCTCAATATCCTCTCCTTGACATCTAAAATATCCTCCAGAATCAATACCAATTTCCCCTCCTCATCCAGCGGGGGTAACTCTATTGAAGTGGTTACCTGTTTTCCTATTTCCTTTTTGAGGCATGACACATGAAAAACATTATGTATCTTGCTCCCCTCTGGCAGCTCAAGCTCATAGGATACTTCCCCAACTCTGAGTACTATCATGTATGTACCATAAAAATGAGGTTTCAATTTTTCCTCCATGCTCTTCTTTAACGAAGACTGTCTATATGGCTGCAACCTCATAAATACCAAGACTTCTCCTACCTCAAATCTGCACTCAACCTTGTGCCTATTTTCATATGTCTTCTATTGGTTCTGTGTTGTTTGCAAGTTCTCCTTAAGGGCCTTAAGGATTCTGTAGTTCTCCTATATCCAATCTTTGGCTTTGGGAGCCCTGCTATCCCCAAATTCCAAATCCACAAATGAAGGAGAATCATAACCGTACAATGCTTGGAATGGGGTCATACCAATGACATGTGGTAGGTAGTGTTATATAAATGCTTCCCCAAATGAAACCACTTAATCCATGTCCTCTAATGTCTTGATACATAGTTTCACAGATATCCCTCGATCCATTTGTTCACAATATATGTCTGTCCATCCATCTGAGGGTGATAATTGGTGCTAGGAGTCAACTCTAGATGGGTCAATCTGAACAAATCCTGCCAAAAATAATTAAGAAACTTGCTATCCTTGTCATTGATACATATTTATAAGAGGAACAAAATGAAACATAGATCTATAACATTAACACAGATATACATAGAACAATAAAAGAGATACAATGAAACTTAACTTCTATTCAATAAAGAAATATGATGAAACTGTAAAATGCAGAATGAAACAAGTTTGCTCGAATGGTGGTAGCTAATCTATGAGAAGAGATGTGGAGGCTACACACATTCATATGAGTACATTACAATGAGGCCTCCATGCATTTTTATCATCAAGAAGAAATCATAAAACCCTAGACATCCAAAAACCTAACCCTAGGAGATGAAGTGCCAAAAGTCATGTGGGCCCCGATGGGGTAAGTTGGTACATTAACTTCCCGGGGTTGTAAATTTTTCATACGATCTCTATTTTAGGTGCACGATATCCTATTGGAAATTTCTATCTGAGCATTACATATTTTTCCATCACACTTTGAATTTTTCCACAATGTCACAGTGGCAAGCCCAAAAAACGTTGTTTAGGGACTCAAAACGACCCCAAAAGTCTAGAACCCGAAAATCTAAAAACAAACTGCCAAGATGAAAATTGTATATGAGCTAGTTGGAAGAGGTGGGTGGCCAATGATATCCATGTGGATCAATCCTCCCCCTTTAGGAAGAAATGGTCTCCATTGAGTTGAGTTCCCCCATCAGATGAAGAAATTACTGCTGAATTTGGCCTCGGGTGAGCCACTTGCCTTGGTGCAAGAGCTGCCCCACTTTGACAACATGATAAAGTTGAAGCTTCTATTGGTGAGTACCCTTGACCTGTGTGTCCACGATATGATCAATGGATTCATGTTCCATGCATTCAAGGTTGAGCTCTGTCGGTGTCAACTATTCTGCTATCTCTGAGGTGTCCAATAATGGTGGAAAGTATGGCTGAAGGAGGTCCACATTAAACATTGGGTGAAATCCAAGGAAGGGGGGAATGTTGAGTTCAAAAGCATTGTTACCCACATCCTTGGTGATGGTGTAAGGTCCATAGAGGAGCGGATGTAGCTTCCAATGGGGTCCTGTAAGACATTCTTTCTGCAAATACAACCAAACTTTATCGCCCACCTAAAACTTGTGGGGCACCCAATGTTGATCATGGTGCTTCTTTTACTTGGCATTGGACTTCTACAAAATATTCTAAACCTGTTGGAGGATGTGTTGGATTCGTTCAATGAACTAGGTGTATTTTTCGGGTTCGGTTTGAGCATGAGACTATTCTACATGTGTGGATGCAAGAGGTAGCACAACATCCATGGCACCCAATGGTTGAAATCCCAACCCCACTTGAAAGAGGGTGTGTCCGGTTGAGCTATGTATGGATATGTTGTAACTATGATGAACATAGGGAAGACTCTCATCCCATGTGTGTGGATGCTTGGAATTGTACATGCACAAGATATGCATAATCATCATGTTGACGACCTCAATTTGGCCATCTGTTTGGGGGTGAAAGGTCGTGGATTTGGTGAGCTTGGTGTCCATCCATGACCAAAGGCTAAATCATAATGTGTTGAGGAACCGACTATCTTGATCTGAGATGATGGTATGTGGTATCCCAAAATTTACCAACACTTGTTTGAAGAAGATCTTGGTAGTGGCCTTCGCTGTCATGATCTTCTAGCAAGGGGTCATAATCACCATTTTGGAAAATTGATCAACAACCACAAAACCACAATCATTTCCCTGCTTTGTTGAAGGAAGGTTCGACATGCAATCCATCTAGATCGATTCCCAAGGCCTGTCCAGAGTAGGCAGAAGGGGTGTACATTCCTTGTTTCTTAATGGCCAATTTCGCAATGGCGCAGGCCATGCAGGACCTGATATAGTTGCTGACATCCTATCAAAGTTTCGGCCAATAGAAATGTTGCTCCAACACTGGCACTATATTTTCTACATTGAAGTGTCTTACGACTTGACTATAGTGAGCTTCCTAAATCAGCTTCGCTCGCTTGCTTGATGGGACAAAAATATGGCCTAGATGGCACAACAACCCGTCCTGAAGATGGAAATCAGTGACAACTATGTTTGTGCCCAACATCTGGTAGGTAGTGGCAAAGTCAAAATATCTCTCGCAGAGTTGGGGCCATCCGAAGGTCTCATGTCTGCAAGAGTGTAGAATTGTGGTTAGTGCTACAATTGGAGGCTGACTGAGGAAGTCAACGACACGATTGGTGCTTCCTGTCTTATAATTGGTGTTGATATGAAACTGTTGCAATTGTGTGGACCACTTATGATGGAGGTCATTCTGTAATTCACCTTGTGTCTTCATGAACTGTAGAGGCTTATGATCAGTGTGGATGACTATCTCCTTCCCGAGAGTTTAATGCCTCCACTGATGGAAGGCTTGTAAAATGGAGTACATTTCTTTGTCGTAAGTGGGGTGCTTACAGATGGTATATGATAGTGTCTCACTATGATAGGCCATGGGATGTCCATGCTGAGTGAGACCTGTGACCACAACATATTCTGAAGCATCTATATCAATCTCAAAAGGATGTTGCAGGTCGAGTAATGAGAGTATTGGGGCTGAGCACAAGTGCTACTTCAAATAATCGAATGCTTCCTGTTGTGACTGGCCTCACATGAATCTTTCCTTTTGATCCGTCAGGATTTTTCGAAATGACTTATGGATGAGTTTTTTAATTGCATGCATTTATTCACCATTGGGAAAATTAACGAAAGAACGAGGAAAAGCAAATGAATTATACAGCCATAAACATATATGCAAATCTGAAATGCAATAAAGAACAGCAAACCATGATGCACAAGTTTGATAACGGAGTTCGGCAACTTTGCCTACGTCTCCAGGCCTTTTCTCTGTGAGGGAGGCTTCTTGATTTCTTTTAGAAATCTTATTAGTACATCTTTACAATTGCCGATTGGCTCCTAGACTGATCTGGTCCTGTTCGCCATGATCTCTAGAATCTTGCACAACTTACGGCACCTGAAACGAATATACCGAACTCTCAGAAATCGTCCGACAACATCTCTACCTCAACAGCTCCTCTGCCTCAAACTGGCTTAGACCTGGCTTTGCCTCAGCATCTCTGTTCTCCAAAACCGTCCAAAAAAGCTTCATAATCTGACCAAATGGCCTCAACATGGCCTTGGTTAAATAGTTGGGAAAGTTGGTTTCAATCTCCAACTTCCTCCCAAGGATTAGGCTCTTAAAAAGCCCAATAACTCCCATTTATGAGTTAATTACATTAAATAATTAAAAAGTGGTTAAAATAACCCACTTACAACTATATAATTGGTTAAATATGGGCTTAGTCCCCAAACCAATGGCGCGCGCCCCTTGAAAGGTCACATGGGTGTTAATATGGCCGAGCGCTAGCCTTTTGGGCTAGCGCTGGCCTAACCCCTTTTGCGCTTTGCACCTGGTCGCATGGTTTTTGTTGCATAGAACCCACGGCTATACATATAACCGCCCATATTCGTTCAAACCATAAAAGTAAACCGCGCACTTTAAATTTGGTAACGGTTATAATAACCGTTGGTTAAACTTTTTAAACTGCGCATAAACTGTTTGGAAACGGTCACATGTCGACGCAATGGAGCCACGGTTCGATAACCGCGCACAACTGTCAACTCCCGCTCGGTCACATTACATTGCAAGGGACCACGGGCTTACGGTTAACCACGCCAACCGTAACCGTTACAACTAACTTTTATACATTTAAACCCGCGGTTGCAATAAGCACCAACACGTGGCGCAGTGGTCACGGGAAAAAGTTAAAGCGTTGCCAACGGAGGAGGTCGCGGGTTCAATCCCGGACCACACCAAAATTTTTGACATAGGCCATATTGGCAAAAACCGGGGTGCCACGTGGCAGTCTCTGATTGGTCCATGTGTCACTTGCCTATTGGTCCACATGTCAACGCCGTACGCTCTGTCACCTGCCACGTCACTCGAGCCACGTCATCCGCCGTACGCCCAGTCAGCACTGCCACGTCATCCGTCGTACGCTTAGTCAACACTGCCACGTCATTCGCCGTACGCTGCTGACGTCATCCCGTGCCACGTGTCACCCTTCCAGTGGTGACACGTGTCACCTCGGGATTGGTCCAACCGTACGTCCAAAACGCCAAATCTGCCTGACACGTGTCACGTTCCGGAGCCGCCACGTGTCCCGTACGGACGTCGCCACGTGTCCTTTCCTGACACTGCCACGTGTCACTGTACGGAATCGCCACATCACTGTATGGATGCCGCCACATCATCTGTACGGACTGACACGTGTCTGTACGGACTGTACGGACAGGTACAGTCAGCATCCCAAAATTTTGCATGTTTGGCTCGACGGACAGAATGCGATATCTTCTTCATACGGACTCCGTTTTCGATAAAAATTATACCACCGGAATCAGGAAGACGAGCCAGACGCAATGGTGTTGGTTTCGTCGGATTCCGAGCACTTTCATTTTTGAGCATTTTTCATGCCCTGACAGCCTGCTGAATCCGATTTCGGATCACACCTCCCAAC
>SNQJ01S0263058.1:0-11013 GCA_010110895.2 Picea sitchensis | reverse complement strand
CTCGATCTCCATACATAGATCAATGATTTGCAGTGATTGTTGGGTTCAACCTATGAAATCAGGGAAGTGCTCACTCGACTCTAGAAAATCCTAGTCGTTGATCCTCCATTCCCGATGAGATCAATGACATGGGTTTATTGCGGGGTCGTGAACTAGAAGGTCTGATCATTTTCACCTTCGCGCTTCACAATCATTCCCAACTATAGATTTAATCAAGTGGCTGGTGTTTGATTCGTTAACCCTAGTGGGTGTTTGAATCGATCTGATGACCGAGATGGCCTTTCATCCCGTTAAATGGCTCACCTCCATCACCTCTGTCAGATTCTTAAGTCATCTATAATTCTTGTTACCCCGGTAGTTCGGGTAACTTGACTATCCTGAAATTTGACCTCTCGGAGCTTCGAGCTCCTGAGGTTCTGAAACCTTCAGGAGCTAACTCCTTTTGTGCAGGGTTCCTAGACCCAGGTCACATGGACCTTCAGATAACTCTTGGGCTATTAACCCTACTCTTAGTCGGGTTTTTGGTTAAGAACTCGGGTGCGAGTTCAAAGTCTCTTAGACTACTGGCCTGAATGAAATGCATTCCTAACTCGTAGTGCTATGAGCTCTGAAATAGGGCAAGGTAACTCGTGAGGTTACCGAAACAATAGAAATACCAAGAAGCTCGCTCTGACTCTGGGACTGTGATGTAATTCCCTGGGGAAAGTACTTTCGAAGAATTAAACTAGAGCATAAGAAAAATCAAGCAAATGCAAAAGTTCTCAAGGGAACGAACACATGCTCTTAGCTTAATCATTCAATACAGAAACCATTTATAGGCCTATAAATAAAAGCATTCATCCATTATTTCTAATTCAAAGCACAAGGAATAAAAACACTTATCAGAACCATAAGGCGTGATGCGACTGCTGAGAGGGGTGCTCGTTTCCACCCAACCATAGGCTCAGTCACTCCCAATGGATTTATCACTGGCCACCCCCGATATTAGGCCACGATGCTTTGAGATTCAATCTCTTACTTCCATATCAACGGAAGTTAGGGACGAAGGTTACTCTCCTTCTCCCAATACATAAATAGGTAAGGACAAAGGTTACTCTCCTTCTCCCGGCTTAGTCTTTATTCTCTGTGAGAATAACTCACTTTTCTCTTTCAATCCTCCCTTGGACCTGAGAGCTTCAGCTCTCGTCTCTGCACTCTTCGTAGGTCCTCCTCTGCCCCCACCATGATTCCTTTCTTTCCTTCCTCAACAAGATTGTGTGTGGCTCGAATTCCCAGTACGTGGTCAGGTCCGAAAGCCTTTCAGATGGGTGGTCTTCCCTATCCCCTCATTAACTCTTGAGGAGGTCTTCCCACCTACCAACCTGACTATAATTCATTCCTAGTCAAAGGGTTGTTATGATCTTGAGCAATTAAATCGAGCATGGTAATGGTTCAGTGGAGGTTAATGCAACCATTCTGGGTCCCCTCCACCACCTTTTAATTAGAAATCATGGTCTCTCTTAGCACATCCCCTTCCCAGCAGTCACGCAACACGTATCCATTTTCTATTAAAATAATAGAATTTGCATTCATTGACCTTTTATACAAAGGTCCATCAAATCAAACATTCACAACTTTGAGTTTTCCATAGTTCCCTATCCAATATAGTTATATTTATAGTCTGGGGGAAACAAGGTGTTACAATTCCCTCCCCCTTAAAGGAACATCGTCCTCGATGTTTTAAATATCAACATGATATGTATGTACAGAAGTAAAAAAAATCGGATATGCATGTCTCATGGCATCTTCCATTTCCCACGTAGCCTCACCTGGGCTAAAGTGTTTCCACTGCACCTTGACCTGTGCAATGGTTCAGTTCCTGAGTGAGGTTTCCTTCCTGTCTAGTATGCATTGGGGTTCTGGCAGGAATTCTCCCTCCGGTTCCACCTGGATCATAGACCAGTCAATTATATGATTAGTGTCATGTACATATTTCTTCAATAATGAAACATGGAAAACGTTATGTTCCTTTACTGTGGGAGGAAGTGTTATTCTATAGGCTACAGGTCCCACTCTATCTAAGACTTCAAAGGGTCCACAATACCAAGGTGCCAACTTGGCATAGGCTCCCATTCTCAGGGAACTCTTCCTGGGTCTAACTTTGAGATAGACATGGTCTCCTGTCTTAAACTCTCGGGGATTTATTTTTCCGTCGGTATAAATTTTCTGTCTATCCTAAGCAATCTTCAGATTTTTCTTTATCTGGATCACTTGTTATTCCATTTCTTTCAGCATGTCAGGTTCGATTGTAATTCTGTCCACTGGATTATTCCATATGATTGGAATCTTTCACTGTCTACCATAGAGGGCTTCAAAAGGACTCATCTTCAAAGATTCTTGATAACCATTGTTGTCGGAAAACTCTACCAATGGTAGCTAGTCTTCCCACTTGTTAGGTTGATGCATTACATGCATCCTTAGCATGTCTTCTACTATTTGGTTCACTCTTTCTGTATGTCCATCAGTTTGAGGGTGATAGGATGTGTTGAACAACAATTTAGTCTCAAAACTAGTCATTAGGGATTTCCAAAAGTTTGAAGTAAATTTGGTATCTCTGTCGGATACAATTTCCTTGGGCATGCCATGTAGTCTAAATATCTCCTTCATGAAGATGTTGGAAATATATATTGCCTTGCAAGTTGTCCTGATAGGAATGAAATGAGCAGACTTACTCAGTTTGTCCACCACGACCATGATGGCATCATTTTGCTTCGTCGACTTTAGTAATCTAGTGATGAAATCCATGGATATGGTTTCCCATTTCCATTCTGGGATTGGTAGGGGATGTAACAATCATGTTGGATGTCGATGTTCTACCTTAAATTGTTGGCATTCTAGGCACTCAGCTAGGTATTTAGCTATGTCTTTATTCAACCCAGGCCAATAGAATTGTTTCCTAGTGGTCGTGATCATCTTCTGATATTCTGGGTGACTAGTATATGGTATACAGTCTCTTATGTAGTTCATCCATTATGAACCTCTTCAAGTCGTCACAGTTTGGAATATACAATCTGTTTTTGTAAGTCAGTATCCCTTCCTCAAGCATTTGGTAGCCTTCGTACTTTATCCCTATAGACTCTTGTCTTCGGTATGAGGTCACGGTCTTGAATAATGCATCTCTGAATCTTTCCCTGACATCCATTTCATAGGTGCTTACTGCTGCCAGATGAATCATTTTTATACTTCTTCTAAGGGCATCGACCACCCCATTTTCCTTTCCTTTGATGTGTTTGATTTTGAAATCAAACTCACTAAGGAGAGCCATCCACCTAGCTTGTATGGCATTGAGTTTTGGTTGATCAAAGAAGTGCCTCAACCCACAATGGTCTGTCATAAGCACAAATATCCTTCCCAGGAGGTAGTGTCTCCACATTTTTAAATCATTTACTATGGCAGCCAACTCTGGGTCATGGGTCACATAATTGATCTCATGCTCATTTAATTTCCAGGACGCGTAGCAAATTACACGCCACTCTTTCATAACGACTCCTTCGAGTCCTTCCTGGTAGGCATATGTACACATGAGGAAACAATTATTCAGGTCTACAATCTTCAGCATGGGTGCATGGGTTAGGAGGTATTTCAGATCCTGAAATATTTCTTCACATTTTGATGTCCAAATGAATTTAATCCCCTTTTTCTGAAGGGCAATGATTGGACAACCAATATTGGAAAACCCTTTTATGAACCTTCTATAGTAGCCTGCTAAGTCCATGAAGGATCTGATATCAAATACATCCTTCGGGGTAGGCCATTCCATAATAGATCTGATCTTGTCGGGGTGCACTGCCACCCCTTCCTTAGAAATGATATGGCCTAAGTAATAGACTTGCTTTTGAAAGAAGTTGCACTTGCTAAACTTAGAGTACATTTGATGCTCTCTTAGTACTTGAAGTATGAGTCTAAGGTGTTATTCATGCTCTTCTCTGTTCTTGGATTAGACTAGGATGTCATCAATGAAAACCAATACAAATTTGTCCAGAAATTTGTTGAGTACATTATTCATTAAGCACATAAAAGTGGCAGGGGCATTGGTTAACCCAAACGGCACCACCACAAACTCACAGTGACCATACCTCATCCTGAAGGTTGTCTTGTGGATGTATTCATCCTTAATTCGGACTTGATGGTATCCAAACCTTAAGTCTATCTTCAAGAAAATGGAAGCACCTCCCAATTGGTCAAACAAGTCATCGATTCTTGGTAAGGGATATTTGTTCTTTATGGTGGTCTTATTGATTTGTCTATAATCTATGCATAATCGGAGTGTGCCATCTTTATTTTTCACAAACAAGATGGGTGCCCCCCACGGAGATACACTGGGTCGGATGTACCCTTTGTCCATCATATCCTTTAGTTTTAGCTTGAGCTCAACCAACTCTGGTGTAATCATCCTATAGGGCGTCCTAGATGTTGGCACTGCCCCTGGTGTAAGTTCTATCAAGAAGTCAATGTCCCTTCTCGGAGGTAGACTTGGTACCTCTTTTGGGAACACGTCCTTGTATTTTTTTAATATGGGGTGATCCTATAGGTTTGGTTTGTCGTCCTCAATAGATTCCAACACCTGTATTGCATACAAGGGACACCCTTTTCTGCAATACTTTTTCATTTGAAGGGTCGATATTTGTCTCACTGAGACATGCTTCTAAATCCCTTGGAGGGTCATCTTTCTCCCTTTTTCGTTTACACATTCTAAAGTTTTATGATAACAGTCCAACTTAGTTTTATAAGAAACCAACCAATCCATACCAATCAACAAGTCATAAGATTCCAGGGGAAGTATGTTAAGGATTGCTCGGGTGGGCAATCCACCCATGATGAATTGACACGCTGGTATGACCTCTGCCACCTTTCTTTTGGTCCCAATGGATAGTCACACCAACCATGGATTAACATGTCTAATTGGTTGCAGTTTACACTTATCAATAGTCTGAGGGGACACACAACTCAAATTAGAACTAGGGTCAATTAAAATAGAAACTAGATGGTTGGCGATCATACCTTCCAGCTCCACTACTAAGGCTTGGTGGTCGGCTTGATTATTGTCCAAGGATGCATAGATTCGTGGCATGCTCCTAGCCACATCATTGACGGTGGTAGTTTCTTGGATGTTGTAGGCTCCCCTACTGTCTTGTTTTCTACGTGGACAACTCCTCAATAGATGTTTTTCTCCACAACCCCGAAATTTCAAGGGTTTTATCTTTGGGTTATCAATCTTTCCCGGGGTTGCTTCAAAAAGTTTATTTCCACTCTGGGAGGGGAAATTTTGTTGATTCTCACTTCTAGTAGGAGAGCTCATCCTAGAGTCCTTCCCATATTTCTCAAATCTTGAGGATTTAAACCCCTTCTTCTTGAATCCCGAACTACTCTTTTTCTTGAAGTGTTTCTTAGAATGTTTCCATGAAAGGTCCTTCTCATGGATTCCTTTCACATTCTTAAGATGTTCCCACCAAATGGAAGTCTCTCCCTTCAGGTTGAAGATGGCTATTTGAGCCTTCAATTTTACAGAGTAGTCATGGACTCTGAAGTACTTCTTTAAACCAAGAAGCCAAGCTTCAGCCTCTTCTCCCTTCTTAATCTCTCCATCAAAAGAGGGTGGTTTGGCTTTCTTGAACTCTTCAAGATCATGATTCTTGGAGCACTTCCGCATCTTTCCTTTCCTTTGAGAATGTAAGCTAGCTCTTCTACTAGAAGATCCCTTGGAGTTTCCAGCTTCCCTTCCAAAGAACTCTCCCTATGAGTGTCCCCTGCCTCCATGTTGTGCCTTCTTCCCGGTACTTCTCCCAGTGTGGTCACTTATGGAGTCATGTTTTCGGATCTTAGGTGGAATCTGAATTCTCTTCTTATGTCGTCGGTCCACATGATTGGTTGCAGGTTCATGCAGAAGTTGCCTCTGTATGTCGGATCTCTGCAGCAAGACTGCATTAATTTCTGTTTGTTTTTCTTTCTTTTTTATGAATCTCTCATTGTCAACCTTGCAACTGTGTAATTCAGCCCTGAGGCTCTTTACAGTTTCAGCCAGATCTGGAGGGGTTTCCATCGCCCCCCTTTTGTCATATTCTTTGTCTCTATTGTGGGAGACAACCCCCACTTCATGACACGTCACTATCCTTTAGTCTTGAAGTTTTCCCGTGATTTACTGACTGCTCGAGTGCTAAAAAAAAAGACTTATTGTTATATAACAGTCTATTAGGTCATGAACAATACACAATTCAATTTCTTAAATGCACACACACAGTAGAAAGTTTCATTCTTTCCCCTAAATATCATTTTTAACCAGACTTATTAAGGAAGAGGTAAGATAGAGTGTCAATCTTTTAAAAGTACTCCAAATAGAGGTTTTACACGACTTGTCCATGAGCCCAAGCAGGCCAAGTGTTGTAACCATTCTTTGATACCAATTTGTAACACACCCACGATGGGGCGAGAAATAAAACCAAATTTCATTCTCCTTACAGGAACAAATCCTCTCTTTCTATGGCTACTAAATTGGAAAGTCAGGGAACCAGCCCGACCTCCCGGTCAAGGATCTCCGATTCTGGAGCCAAACAACTCTCTGAGACCTTGATGGTCTCGCTCTGTAATTAAATGTAGACCCTTTCAATTTCCTGGTGTGGGTCTGATGGTACCCACAACCTTCCCCTTCACGTTTGCAAAATCTCTGAGTCTGAGCACTAGCCCCTTTTCTAATAAGCCCCTCCACGTGACCACTGGTTGTGACCATGGGTCTAACCAAAAGGTGCTTCATGACTTTGCGACTTCGGGTATTTTTTTGTGGGACACTTGACTCTCCCAACTTCCTGAATTTCGAACTAGATCCTAGTGAGCACTAGCTCCTCCCCCTATTCTCCACTGATGTGACCTCCAGCTATGACCTGGGGCCCAAATCGTAAGTGCTTCGAGACTTCACACTTCACAAACTCATAAATTAGTTCACCTCTTTTTCTAGAAGTCTGATCTCTAAACTTCCGACAGTGCCAAATCAATAGTCCATGGCCTTCCGTGATTCGATGGTCCTGATCTCCTCTCGTGAGTTGGGACTTCACATTTCGAGAATTTGCATTTCGCGAAGTTGGAGGACTACTCACCTCTATTCTTTCGACTCTCGATTTTCTAAAGTTCCTCGCAACTAGATCTATGGTCCACGCTCCTCTCATGATCCAACGATTCAGATCAACTCGCTAGTTCAGACTTTGTGAGTTTTCACAACTCTTCCTTTGAATTTCCTGATTTGCGAGTCAGAAAAATGTTGATCTCCCACCACGTGTCCTGTCTTGATGGATGGTTGGGATCGTTGCGGCTCCCAGCTCCTCGGATATTTGCCTCCTGACTTCTCCACAGGTTCTTCCTCCGAAGTACGTGGTTCTCTGCCATGTATCCTATGAATCGAACGAATCAAAGTCACTTTGGACTTCTCCTCTCGCAAAGTTTAGATTGCTCTCCCGCAATTCTTCTAATGTTAGAATCCTCAAACTCCCGGATCTACTTCCACCTATCAACTCTGATGATGGACGGTTCCGACTGGCTTCGGAACTTCGGTACTTCGCAAGTCCACTCTCATGTTCACTTTCAAAGGGTTAGACCTCATGCACTTTCCTCTGGATCCAACGACTGTTGGTCCAGGCACTCAGATATAACGGCTAAGATCTATTCTCCTCTTGTGTGTGCTCCTTCTGTCTGGACGTGGGATTCGACAGCCAAATCTCCTCCTGAGCTTTTATCAATGGAATTTGACTTTTCCCTAGTGCACACTTGCGCTCTACATGCAAACTTGCACTGTTTCTCCGTGATCTTTCAAATTACTCCATCTCTAAGGGACTCATCCCTTCTGTGTCTTCCAGAGGATTTTCCAGTGCCCTCCTACCACATTCTGCAATCGACCTACTGAGCTTTCGAACATGAAACAAGTTTGCCTCTTAGATCTCATCTGCGCTTCTGAAAAGTGTTTATCTCCTCTGAGCTTGATCTCCTTGAAGATTTTTGATTTCCCGTACACTCCTTGCATTTTAGGGATATCGTCAAACTCAGATCGAAGGTCAATGGTGATCAACGGTTCACAGTAATTGCGGAGCCCCAACATGCGTGCTCTTTATTAGAGAGTTCGACCTCCAAAATCTTAAAATTCCTCGCCCAACGAGATCAACGATGTTGGTGAAATCTTCCAGCTCGACGAGATCAACGGTGTTGGTGAATTGTGAGCCGTGAATTAGCGCGTCTGTTACTTTCACTTTCGTGCTCCACAATGATTCCCCCCCCCCCTCGATCTCCATGCATAGATCGACGGTTCACAATGATTGTGGGGTTCANCCTAGTCATTGATCCGCCATTCCCGATGAGATCAACGACGTGGGTTGATTGCGGGGCCATGAACTAGCAGGTTCGATAATTTTCACCTTCGCGCTCTGCAATGATTCCAAACTGTATATTTAATCGAGCGGCCGATGTTTTATTTGTTAACCCCAATGGGTGTTTGAATCGATCTAATGACCGGGATGGAATTTCCTCCCGTTAAATGACTTGCCTCCATCACATGTGTCAAATTCTTAATTCATCTACAGTTCTTGTTACCCCGGTAGTTCGGGTAACTTGACTATCGTGAAATTTGACCTCTCGGAGCTTTGAGCTACTGAGGTTTTGAAACCTTCAGAAGCTAACTCCTTTTGCATAGGGTTCTTAGACCCAGGTCACGTGGACCTTCAGATGACTCTTGGGCTATTAAGCCTACTCTTAGTCAGGTTTTTGGTTAAGGAATCAGGTGTGAGTTTAAAGTCTCTTAGACTACTGGCCTGAATGAAATTATTTCCTAACTCGCAGAGCTACGAGCTCTGAAACAGGGAAAGGTAACTCATGAGGTTACCAAAATGGTAGCAATACCAAGAAGCTTGCTCTGACTCTAGGACTGTGATGTAATTCCCTGGGGAAAGTGCTTTCGAGGAATTAAACTAGAGCATAAGGAAAATCAAGCAAATGTAAAATTTCTCAAGGGAACGAATGCATACTCTTAACTTAATCATTCATTACAAAAACCATTTATAGGCCTATAAATACAAGCATGCATCCATTATTTATAATTCAAAGCACAAGGCATAAAAACACTTATCATAACCATAAGGTGTGATGCGACTGCTGAGAGGGGTTCTCGTTTCTACCCAACCATAGGCTCAGTCACTCCCAATGGATTTATCACTGACCACCTCCGAGCTTAGGACACGATGCTTTGAGATTCAATCTCTTACTTCCAACTCAACGGAAGTTAGGGATGAAGGTTACTCTCCTTCTCCCAATATAGAAATAGGTAAGGACGAAGTTTAATCTCCTTCTCCCAGCTCAGTCTCTATTCTCTGTGATCAGAACTCACTTTTCTCTTTCAATCCTCCCTTAGACCCGACATCTTCGACTCTCATCTCTGCACTCTTCGCAGGTCATCCTTTGCCCCCACCATGCTTCCTTCCTTGCCCTCCTCAACAATATTGTGTGTGGCTCGAATTCCCAGTCTGTGGTCAGGTCCAGAAGCCTTACAGATGGGTGGTCTGCCCCATCCCCTCATTAACTCTTGAGGAGGTCTTCCCACCTACTAGCCTGACTGTAATTCATTCCTAGTCAGAGGGTTGTTCTGATCTTGAGCAATTAAATCCAACATGGTACTAGTTTGGTGGAGGTTAACGCAACCATTTCGGGTCCCCTCCACCACCTTTTCATTAGCAATCGTGGTCTCTCTTATCACATCCCCTTCCCAGCAGTTATGCAACACGTATCCATTTTCTATTAAAATAACAGAATTTACATTCATCGACCTTTTATACAAAGTTTCATCAAATCAAACATTCACACCTTTGAGTTTTCCATGGTTCCCTGGCCAATATAGTTATATTTACAGACTGGGGGAAACAGGGTGTTATATAACACCTTTTGTAAAGCTTCTAAAGAGATACTACAAGAGGAGAAAACCTCATGATACTTATTGAATTAGACGATCACCTAGGGTGGATTCCTTCCCAATGGAAATGGGTTCAAAGGGGGGAAATACCAAGTATATTGGTATTCTATTTAACATTGACATGACTCGAAATCAGATATGAAACTGGGTTATTAATAAGCTTATAATCAAAATGGAATACTAGAATAGTTGGGACCTTTCCTTAGCATCCAAAATCCAAGTGGGGGACAAGATTTTCAGTTTAATACATATATATTATTTGTCTCTTTAGCTTCCCAACCAGCAGCGATACAATAAAACTCTATCTTAAAAGATCTCTTTTGGGTTCACTAGGAAACCATAAGATGGAGGAATTAGCATTCCTCATTTGGCCACTTATGGCCTTACCTTGGTAGAAAAGTGGTTTCTTAAGGCCACATAGGGAAATGAATTATGGAAATAGATCATAAGGGACAAAATTGGTCATCCTTTAGTGAAAGGCTATAAAGTGCCTAATATTTTCTTTGAAAATGTCCTTGTGGTTGTACCTCTTTTTTTCAATCCATGGTAGCTTCATTCTTAAAAGCCTCCAGAGGGCTTGGCAACAAATAGTCACAACACTTCATTGGAAGCCTCATGATTCCCAAGTTGGAACCAACATCAATGCTTATAACTTATGGTGGTCTCCTTTGACCAAAAAGGCCATCTACCCCTCATGAATCCAAAGTTGGTTCCCTTTAAAGAGACTTTAAAATAAGGGTATATTCTCTTTTGAAAATTTGTGGGATACCACTTCCAATAATTGGAAACCTTGGTCTCTGATCAAAGAGAAATTCCACTTACAAGCATAAGAAAAATAGATTATCCTTAAGTTGACCAATAGTCTCTCCCAAGAATGGTTTGTTAAGCTCCATTTTCACCCCTAGGGCTTAAGGTTGTTGGAAGATTGGTTGTTGTCATTGATGTCAACCCTAGTCATGGGTTTTGAATCGCAAGATTGATAAAGGTATTTGGACATGAAGGACAATGCACATGCATATACAACACCCATGAATGGA
>SNQJ01S0263056.1:0-12116 GCA_010110895.2 Picea sitchensis | reverse complement strand
TTTTAATGCCTAGAATAAAGTGGACCCCTTGTTGGATACTAATGTAGACTGGAGTCTCAAATTAAGCCAAAAATCATATCTTATAGCCATGAATGAAAAGCCATGATGAGTATGAATCAAATATGCCTATGAAATATATCTAGGATGAATGGGGTACTAAGATAGATATACTCCAAGGAACAAAAGGGTGGAACAAAACATGATGCTTTAAACAAGGATGGCTAGGACTATTGCCATTAATAGATCATGTAATGCTAAATTAACACTAAAAACATTTCCCAATAGAATGAACAAATTTAGATATGTTACAAGAAAGGAGATAAGTGCCCAAAAATGCAACCAAACAGATCAATCCTATATGGAGGAAATAATAATGATAGATGGACGTGACTAGGGGTAGGGATTTGGTGGGAATATCCTTAAGGGGAAAATGAATGGAGGCATAAAACACATATGGTATTCATATTATGGACAATGTTGTGGTACAATGACATGTAGTGAAGTGAAACACAATATACCCATTTGTTACAAATTGCTTAAGAGTTTGAGGGGAAAAGCTAACAAAATGATGACAAGAAGCATGAGGTTATATTTGGGATGTAGACTATATGGAATCCTGATCCTAATGGGGAAATAATGACATGGGTTACAATATGAAATGTATTGTTAATATAAGGAAACCCATGCAGGTGGATTAATACTAATAAGCAAGGGTGAAATGTAGAATGGGTGGGCTAGGCCACTTTCCAAGGCAGGGTGGAAACTACGATGAATTTAGAGGGTGGCAATAGATAAAATGAAATGATTTTAGATAAAAATCCTATACTAAATTCTAGTGGAGGTAGTATAGCTGATGGGGTACCGCCAATGACGTGTGAGAAATGACACCAATGATAGTGTCCCACACACATGTAAAAATAACCCAAGACATAAAAAACATGCTTAAGTCAAACAAAAAAAGTCTAGATACTATACAGGGGTCGTTTCTAATGTGATCAAGGATTAACATATGATCATATGGGTATTCCAAAATGGTTCTACCTTAACGGGTCAATTTTTCTAGGCCATAGGGCTTGTAGTAAGGTGACTTTATGGAATACTGGATACATGAGGGTGTAATAGTGGTTCCCCTAAACAACATAATGAAAATATGGGTTGTTTCATGAATGAAGTTGTATGGTACTAAGGCTAGTGGAATTACTACCCCCAACATCCTTAGATGTATAATGAGTGAATAGTTGCTGAAAAATACCAAAGATAATGAACCAAAGGCATAATAAGAGGTAATTTAAGGTTAGACATCCACATAATAGGATGTAAAAAAGGGTATTATATTCTTGAGGGTGCATAAGATCCATGTGAGGTGTTGGGACCATAAAATGGTTGACAACATCTCATGTGGGGTAAGACCAATGGCCTTTGGGTTGGGTATGGGATTGAAAGAATCCCAATCAAGTACAATAAGTGATCTTGTTTAAAAGGGAGCACAAATAATTCATACAAAAACAGAATTGGAGGGTTCATTAATGGATTGGTTCAACCTATCCATGGAGTCATTAGGAGAACTTAAGTGGAGGTTACCACTAAGACTAGTGAAATACATAATGGCCTCAAAAAATTCTTCATCATTAGGGAAAAGTGTAGTTGAGACATGTTTCCTTTCATGAATGGGGGACATAATAGGTGTAGATTCCCCCAAGGGTGAATGGATCTACCCAAAAACCACCTTGAAGTGGTGATGAGGTGGTTCTAGAGCCATTGGATATAACTAAGTGGGAGTGGATTCTACATAGTGAGTGGAGGCGAACATGGGGCTAGTGCGAGAAATAGAAGGTGAGATTATGTCATGTGAAACCTCATAGTGGGGATCACAATATGGAATTTGATCAATGGTGATGATGCATCTTTCATGAGGGAATTTAATTAATTGAAAGAGTGGATACACCACATTATTCATGGCGTGGATGTAATTGCATACAAGAAGGATATTGTAATCCATTGGACTAGTCAAGATAAGTCAAGATAATATTTCTACCTAACTCAATGGGAAGATTATGTAGGACCCCAAAGGGAGCAAAAATTCTAAAATTAAAGGATTGAAACTTGATCATTTATGGAATTAGAATGGGAGAGACCATATATTTCTAGGATAAATAGGGCATAGTGGATGGGGAGGCCTTGTAGTCTGCTACACATCAATGAATGAATAAGTTCTTAACGACGACCTGTATTTGAAATGGGGTAAGATATGGGAGATGTGATTCAAAATATCTATCCTAATAAAAGGTGATGGATTGTGATGCATGGGAGTAATCTCTTCCATTTTCCTTACAAGGATAATTTCTAGTGAAAATCATGTCACTATAGGTGGAAAATGTGCTCCCATGTCTAGATTAATAATTCTTAGAGTGAAGTAAATCTAGATGGAAAGTGGATTAATCACTTGAGGGGTAATTTTAATTCAATGGAATAATTGACTTGGTAGTGTAGAGGCACCCATAGATGAAGAAAAAGTATCATTTTTCTCCTTTACAATCTTTTAGACCTTCTTCTACTGTATAGAAAGGTCTTGGGCCGAGGCTATGGTGGTTGTAGTGACCTTCTTTTCACCTTATGACCAAATCATGAAGATGGAATTTTTTTTGGTTTGAGATATTACTTTGCAACATGGTTTTTACAAGATCAATGCAATGGAAGTAGTCATAAATACCTCTAGTATCCTGTAGAGCTGACCCCTAAGAGTAACAATGACACTTTGGGGTTGAGATTCATAAACAATGTGACATTTTCACATACATGGTTGTATTAAAATAGAATCATAGACTTCAAGTGGGGAAACATCACATAATACCTGATGTTTGAAGGGATTGATGTCGTAGGACATACAACATTACTGGCTGACGTGGATGTCTTTTCCTCGACTCAACCATCTGACGGTGGATGGTTGAGGGTGTGACATTATCAACAACTTCAATATGTTGATGACCTCAAATGAAATCAAGTTCTTATAGCTCCCATTGTCAACAATGAAATATAGTGTGGTCCCCTTCACCAATGTTTATGAATGGAAGATGTGCTCTCCCTCCTTAAGCTCCTCTAACTCGTTTGATTGGATATTTTTGGTTGTGATGGCAGCATTAGGTTCTACATAGAAGATATACTTTCCCTATTCTGAATTAGAGTCTAAGTCAAGTTTTGACTCCTTTTCTTTAAGCTTGAACAACAATAATTGTTTCAAGCGACATTCATTAGTGTTGTTCCAGGGGGTTTTGTGTAACTCACACCACTTCCCAATGTCCTTCTTCATCTTCCAGTTACTCTTCTTTTCCTATAGTTTGGACTAGTTGTCTCAAGGTTGGATTTTCTTTCTCTTTCCCTTGTTTTGTGATTTAGGCTTGCCTTTAACATACTTTTGTTGTTGCGAATTTGTAGACCTGAACTCCTGCTTATTCCACTGCTTAAATTCTTGCCTGATTTTGTTAGCATATCAATAAGAAGCTCCCAATGAGGATATTCCAAGAAATTCATATCTATTTGGATGTACCTGTGTAGGCCACTTTGGTACTTTAGAACTAGGTGGCTCTCTGAATCTTGAATACCAAGCAACAAGTGCAGGGTATGGAAGATGCTAGTATACTCTAGCACTGTATGGTCTCTCTCCTAATGAAAAATAGTCCATCTCATACACTGGTCATCATAGCTTTCAATAAGGTAGAACTCCTCCTTGATGGCATCCAAAAATGTTGCCCAGATGGGTTCTCTCCCAAATGTCATAGATTCATCCACAGTGTGCCTCTCCTAGTAACCTTCCCACCAAGATTTTACATGGGGAAGGGATTCAAGGAGCTCGAAGGTGATATTTTATCCATTGAAATGTTTTTGTATAGAGTAATAACCTTCTAGTAGATTCAACCATTTCGCTAGAGCATCTGCATCTATCTGGCCTTAAAATAAGGGGATATAAAAATTAACATGTACCTTTAATGGCACCATACCTCAAAAATGGTTTCTTTTTGAATATTCCTCGAATGCCATGAATAATCATTGAAGGATATGAGTGAAGTTGTCCATCATCTTGTTCCTCTATCAAACGAGGGCTTCCTCAAGAAATGTCTTGAAAGTATCTCATGCTCTGTCATATATCTTTTCTTCCACCATGGGAGGTTGCTTGGGCTAGTGAGATTAGTCTTCCCCAATCGAGACTAGCTCAAGACCCAACTCTTTATACCTTGTTCTCGTTAGGGATATGAATCTAGAAATAACAAGGAGTAGACTACTCTGATACCACTGCTATGGATTATGTTGAGAATGAAATGAGATACAAAAAAAAATATAGTAAATAATATAGAAATATAGTGAAATCCAACTTCTATTAATGAATAAAATAACATAATACTGTAGAACAAAAACTAGTTACATTGGTGGTAGCTTATTTGTTAAGAGAAATATATGCCAACTACTCAATTGCAACAAGCATTACATGACAATCCATTGCATTTTCAAAGGACCTCCTTCACCTTGATTGTATATGAGAGAGTGAGAGGATAATAATTCCCATAATGCATGTGGGATAAATTGGTCTAAGGTTACAAAATTCCACGTGCATGTAAAACACTAGGAATTCCTGGGAGTCACCCATCCCAGTACTACTCTAGTCTCACTTTACTGCAGCATTTTGATGAGATCCAGGGCATTAACGTTATAGTAATGTAAATAATACCACTAGGAAATCATTACATGATGTATGTGATTAACAAATGGAGATGGCATTACATTATATTCCCCCTTAATGACAACATCAAAAGGGTGAATATCATGGTTTATCAAAACCATGGGATATAAAATGTTTATTCAATGGAAAAGGTGGATGGCCATCGAGATCCACCTGGATCATGATGTCCCATGAATTCTTCTGTGATTTTCTTCGGTTGCATGGTGGGATAATCCTTTATACCCTCCTATTTTCAGGAAATCTCATCTCCAGTTTTCCATTCGACTATCAGAAATGGGGGTCTAGTGTCTTTTGACCTACAATCCCATAATCCATATCTCCTTTGAAGCTTGGTATTCCTTCCTCCTCTCGGACCTACTTTCTTCCTTATTAAGTGAAAATTTCCTCTGTTGTTTCATTCCTTTCGGGGGACCTACGTGTAGTGATAAAACTGGACATGTTCATCTCACTTGATGCTATATATTTTTTAAACTAGTTCCTTTGTTCTACCGTCACGACTCTGTCATCCTCTTTTTATCATCACAAGGAAGCATTTGGAAAGAAGGAAACAAGAAATCAGTTCAAGCATGAAATCACAATAGAAATTTAAGGCAACAAAAATGGAGAATGGACACATTGGAATCCATCATCGGGGACATGTCTCAAGACCATGAACACCCACCTATTGACAAGCCCAAAGATTCTTTATCTACTTCATTGGCACCTGGATCTAAGAGGATCCAACTTCAATTGGACCCTCCTATCTACAATGAATATCAATAGTAGTTTGATGGATGACTTGACTCCATGGTGTATCCTCGAAGAAGCCTCTCAACACCTGTAATTCCCCCAAATTTGAACTAGTTCTAGATATGTTTTATTTAGTATAGCTTATGAAGTATATATATCTTCTTATCTAGGGATAGTTATTTCATAATTTTAGTTTGGATATCTGTATCTTTTTGTAATCCAGTGGATAATAGTTAAATTATAATATCTCAATGGGATTTTTGAACCTCCTTTAATTGGTGGGAAGCATCATTTCCACTCCTCCATTGTGAGCTTTAGCTACAATATTTTTTATTAATAAAAAAAATTCCCAGTGTTTGTGAAAAAAAAGAAAAAAAAAAGATTAAGTTGGCATAGGGTACATTGAGTAAAATTACCTACGCTGACTCCCAATATGAGTAAGTCATTCACATCATTGAAAAATAGGTTGTATCACTACTTTCCAACTAAGCATTAACAAAATATCAAAACTGATTTGTACAAGTCATTCCATGAATGTACTATTTTGCTTATCCACAAGACTCTGTTTAACTTAATACTGGTTAGATTGTATTTATTTCTTGGGATTTTTTTGTACTAACCTTTGGTCCTAAAAGTTTCCCCAATCCCTGTAAACGTCTATATCTAGTAAAAGACTATCTTGAGGTGAGGAAAATACCAAAGCATAAAAATTGTCAACACTACTTCCTCTTTCATGACCAATATAGTACCCACATCAAGCTCTATAACTATGATATTATAGAGGTAGATGTAGAAGGATGGATATCCCATAGTAATAGTGGGAGCTTTGAGATTTCTAAAGACAATACTAAGGATGAATACTTTTTTACCATAAACAAATATTTCAATTATGAGAATTACAACATAGAAAGACTAGAGAACTACTAACTTGTGGAAGGAAAGTTCAACAACAAGAATGCCCACACAATATGTTAAAAAATAAGCAATAACATCTCTATTTTTTTATTAGTGTGTCCAATATATTGGACTTTCATAAATTGGAAGAAGATGGCAACCATTTTTGTTAAAACAAAAATAAAGGTTCGATGATTGTTGTAATACAATATTTTCTATCAGGTCATTGAACATAGGATGTAAAGAAAATAAATCTTTTGATGATTGTTGTAATACAATACTATCTATCAAGTCATTGAACAAAGGATTTAAAACATAGAACTTATAGAAACCTAATGTGTATTCTTGAGACTTATTGCAATGAGAGAAGTTAGGGGCATTTACAACCCAATGCTAAGGAGACATGTAAATCCTTACATAAAGTTGACATGAGAGAGGCGCCTCACATTCTATGATTTGTGCCCTGGGAAAATGATACAAGAGTACAACATGTACTCAATTTGGAGGGACTCTAGTGTTTCAAAGGGATAACTATTATCTTCTTTTATATAGGTGATGTCATTGTTCTTTTAGCAAGCCTAAGCTCTTTTCCATATTGATTTTATAGGAAGGGACAATTGAGAAGTTTGAAACCTGAATTATGTAGCCATATCTTAGGATATCAATCTCGAACCACTGACTCTTAGGATATCAATCTCTATTAATAGGTTCTGACTATGCTTATTCTCTTCCAAGTTCTTGTATTCAAGATTGAAACTGCTTGATCATAGTTCTATACACCTACAAGAATGTGGACTATATATAGAATAGGAAGGGATGGTTTGGACTCTTGAATTGGAATGGATGTTGTGGACTCTCGATATGGAGATGGTTCTATACCAATTTCATACACAACTAGTGCATGGAATGATGAAATAGGTGGTGGTCCTATCTTAGCTCCTACCTTCTCTACTTAAACCTATGCCTTCTAACCTCAAAAAGTGACTTAAAATTCTTGAAGATTTTTGCAGTCACCTTGGAATAATTGTGAAAAGTTTTTTGCACTAACTTTGGGATCACTGTGAACATTGATCATCAAGTTTATGCATGTCACATACCCTAAGTTTATATATGATAAAAAATCTTGGAATAATTCCCTTCATATAAGTATCTTGGAATTGACATTGTAAGCTACACTAGTATTATATTGTTGAAAGAATTATTAGTGAAGGTTGAAAATAATTTTTTTGTCTTGAAAGTAGTTGTAAAGATGTTGAATTCTTGTTTAGGGTAAAAAAATAAGCTTCTCTTTGACACGCTTATTATCCTAATGGTATTTATAAGGAGACATGGAGGAAAATTGAGCGAATCCATAATTTTTTTTATAATAAACAATCTCATAATTAAAGGCAATACACCCTACCCTATCCATTTTTTAGAGGTTGGTTTCCCACCAGTGGAGACTATGGATATGATAAGGTGTTGATCCATATTCATGATCAAGTTGGTGTTTTCATCTAACTACCCATAGGATTTTCCTTATCCTTTTATTTTATTTATTTTCCTTTATTCTCTTTTCTTTTTTATCAAAAAATTTCCAACACTTAGCCATTTTTCAAACAATTCAGAGTGGGGTAGAAAAAGTCTTAAGTTCTCTTGTCCATAGGCCCATAGGTCCGAATTCACACGTTCTACATTTTTCACCTTTACCTCCAAATCCTCCACAATGCACTTTCACCTTTTTATACTTAGTCATTTTCTACAAAATGTGGATGCAAAGCTACATATCATTCATCACCTTTCTTGAGTCTCCAAGTCCACAGATCCACAACCATGCATTCACCAAAATGAAATTCTCACTATTCATTCCCCAAATTGTACCTTTTTCATTTTTTCAACACTTATTCAATTTTCATAAAAGCGGATGTATAGATACATACCTCCCATTAACTTTTTTCCTAGAGTTCCTAGGTCCGCAAATCCACAAGTATGCATTCTCCAAAATGAAATTTTTGATCCAAAAAATGACCTTATTCAATACTTAACTATATTTTCAATATCGAAGCAGACCTCCTTACTCGTCCTCATATCCATGTCCACAAGTCCGCAGGTTTTTATTTCCATGTTGTACATTTTCCACCTCCCATTCCTCATTTTGCACTCTCATAATTAACATTTTTCATCCTCCACGACATCACATCACCACTTCCCATCACATTTATTATCCCCGCCACATCAAATGCCACTAATGTAAGAATAATATCGTTATTAAATTCAAGACACATTTATTAAATATTGTAATAAATCATGTAATCCATTAATATTAAAAGTAAGTTGTATGATTGATTGAGTTATCAGGACAATACGTGGTGAAATAAAATAAAATAAAAGATGCCAAGCTGTAAGTGTTGATAGTAGCGCCACCTTTTGTCAAAAAACAAAAACGAATGACAAGTAAGAAAAAGGAATTGTGTTGCGAAGATACACTAAACACACTTGGGCATGAGGATCAACAGTTCCAATGGTCTAGAGCATACAATTACTACAAGACTCTTTCTGTAGCCGAGAAGAAAACAAAATTAATTTTGACCTTAGGAATAACATTAGTAGGTTGTGCTCTAGAAGTGGTAGACTTCAAAGAGATTGTTCAATGGTGTGCATACAACTTCATCTTTGAAAGGAGAATAATCCAATTTCAAGGACATCAACCTGTCTCTATAGCTCCTTCAACATTCTCCAAAATTCTACTACTCCCTACACCTACCACGTGATTAAAAAATGAAGAGGCCAATGAATGTTTGAAGCAAAATGAAGGAGGAGATATGTTTCTCAACAATTATTTGGAGGACCCAACCAGTAACCCCGGTGCTTCCAGGATTGAGGTAACTTCATTAAAATATGCATACAAATAATTTGCATGGTTATTCACTCGCATTATCAGTCTAGAATCTACTGTGCTTATATCAATAAATGTTATATATTCCATGCACTATGCCTTGCATGAAAAAGTCATTATTGATAGGGGTTATCTCATTTCAAATGAAATTTCCTTCCAATTAAATAACCTTAAAAATACTCTAAAGTTTTATATGAATTATTACCTCATTTTCTCCATCTCTTATGGCCATGTGTTTGAATAATTGCCAAGGGAAAACATATTGATTTTAGGTTGGAACCAATTTATGCATGGTATTCTGTCCTGTACAAGCATAAAACTCAACACAATTTTTACCCAGTTCATAACAACTTCATTTCAAAATTCAAAAAGTTGATCTTTAGTCATAGTACATTGAGACTATCCCTGGAAGAAACTACCTTTCTCTCTGGGAAAGGAGCTTATGGAATTTATGAAGAGTTTACTGTTATTAGATTGTTTGGTAGTGAGGAGAAGCCTTTTCTTTTACCGTTCTATGTATTCGATAAAATATTTGAGGAAATGTGCAAAAAATACAAAACATGGGCCCATTTATTCCATGATAAGAGGAAAAAACAATTCATACCCATACCATGGAAAATTGGGAAATTTATTGTGAAACATATAACCCACCTTGACGAATTGGCAGGACATCATGAACAACTGGGCTTAAAGGAAGATAAATTTTTTGAGGGTTTTTTCCTAGATACAAAATTTACTGCACATATGGAATTGGTAGGGTACTCTTCACATTTCACTAAAGTTGAACAATTTCAAGAGGGTGGCAGAGATAATTTAGATCTCCATGAAATTGCAACTTACCAAGTTTCAAATGACACAGGATAAATAAATAGCACCAATGAAGGTCGCATACAACACAACAGGGAAGTGACAAATCAAAACCCTAAATTTCCAACAACATACAAAAGGAACTCTCCATAGAGAAAAAATAATAAAACCAGTGGAATGTAGATGAGAAAAGCATTAGTTGGAGGGTCAAACAATGGTGGACCCACCTAGGAAAAATCTCGAAAAATCACATATTGAATATACTTCTGTGAAAAGAAAAAGGAATACATCAACAACAAGGTTAATCATAACTAAAGTCCAAGAGATCTCACTCGCAATGGACATATATGATATCATTAAGGAACCTAGTTGGTTTGCACAAAGATTATTGGAAACTAGAGAAATTGTTGATGTTATAATTATCCAAGATCCTGGAATATTTGAGGAAGAGTCTGTTACTTTGCACCACGTGACACACAATCGTGAGACCAATAAATTGTTATTGTAAAAATTCAATACTAAAAATAAAAGGTCATTAGAAAGGTGGAAATATTAAATTGACCTTGATAGAGTTGCACCGTAAAAAATTGCAGAATTCCATGGAGCAACTGGAGAAGCTTTGAAACAATCTATTGATAATATGAAAATAAAAATTCAGAGTAGAAATATGTTGATTAATTGGGTTTGTTTTCATTGATGTCAACCCTTGAAGCAATTTTGATAGAAAATTATGATATCCCCAACATTATGGTTAAAGGACTCAAGTTTGTTTGAGGTATAAAGGCATGAAGATCAATGTATATGCATGTAAGATTATTCTATATGGATAGTACATGTTATGCCATTTTTGGTGATATGTGGAACATCGCATAACTCATCACAATTAGAGATTTATGGCCTTGTGAAGTTGGAGAACCCTCATGAGTTATCTAGAAGCCCCTAGAAGGTCAAAGAAGTCAATTTATTCTAGAAGTTCCTAGAAGAAATTTACTAGTCAAAGTGGTTGTAACTAGGAGTTAATCATGAGTTAAGTTGTTGCAAAAAGAAAATAATTAAAAATAAGTTAGTTGCAACTAGAAGTGGTGATTTTACTATTTGTGGATAAAGTGGTTGTAAGTTGACAAAGTGGTTATAAGTGGGTTAGCCCTAAAAGAAGGAAGTTGGGTAAATTAGTTAGAAGATAACCCCTTGAGGAAGCTACCTGGAGAGTATAAATAAGAGAGAAAGGGTCTCCTATTAGCACCTATTGAGCACAATGAATATTTATTATTTTGTGAAAGGTTTATTGCAGGTACATATTGTACATTTGAATTTATGCAAGTATGAAGTAGAAAATAAGGATCGATGACGAAAGTTTCAGAGTTGCAGAATTTCTGAAAAAACCCTAGTTTTTGAGGTGTATGTGGATGTAGTGGAGGAAGTCGCGTACATATGTGGGATGTAGTGGAGGAGGGCCCATACATACGCAGGTTGAATAAGAGGAGGTAATGTATAGTTGGGAAAATCCATGAAATCTTGAGTAGATGAGGATGCCATGTCTCTAGAGTCTGAAAGCAAGTTCCCAGGAAGGTCTACAATGATCAAGTACAACAGATCTATCTACAGGTTCAAAAGGTATGTCATATTCTTATGTGTAGTTGGATATTGTTGTCCACATGATATATGGTTATGGGAGATTGAGGATTTTACCTAGAGAGGTTGATGGTTGTATGGAACTTATTGTATGAGTCATATCTACATAAATACAATGTTGGTATGTCTAATATTTATCATTGGTACATCTTGCTAGTTTGCGTGTTGAGGCATATCTTGTATTTCTTGGTACATGGTTGAGGGTTTTTGTGGTATAGGGTTAATGGATTTTGGTTATGATTTATTGCTGAATTAGTTGGATTCATATTAGTGAGGGTTTGATGTCTAGTCCATGTGAGGGTTTATTACACATGATTATGATTGTATACACATGTATGAAACATGACTAGAATGACATAGATGCACATGGGTTGAGTGATATTCTAGTGATTTTGAGTGAGATCTATGTATGGTACATATATGATAGTTTACACCCTTGAGTCACTT
>SNQJ01S0263055.1:0-12116 GCA_010110895.2 Picea sitchensis | reverse complement strand
GAGCTTAGGATTTACCAAGAGTAAAGTAGACTCAAATATCTACCTCAAAATTATGGATAATGAACCAGTAATCTTACTACTGTATGTGGATGACTTATTCTTAACTGGAGAAGAAAAGCTCATCGCTGAATGTAAAAAGAGACTTTCCATAGAATTTGAAATGAAAGACTTTGGTCTAATGCATTACTTCTTAGGCCTTGAGGTATGGCAAAGTCCAGAAAAAATCTTCCTTAACCAAGGGATGTACACAATCGAAATCTTAAAAAGATTCGACATGCTAGAATGTAAGTCCATGAATACACCCATGGAAGCGAAGCTGAAGCTGCTGGTCGATACTTCGTTAGATTTGATAGATGCCACATAGTACAGATAGATTATTGGATCACTGATGTACCTGACGAACACCACACCAGACATTTGTTTTGCAGTGAACACCTTGAGTCAGTTCTGGTAGTGATCTAAAATTGAAGAAGACTTGAAATACTTGAAATTATTTGCAATGTAAATGTTATGTGTTTAAAGAAAAAGGATCAGTTTGCAACACATAGATTAAAGGATTACTTATGAAAAATACACATAGACAACAACATAATCAATAAACATAAGCACATAAACACAATAGATTTGATAGATGCCACATAGTACAAACAGATTATTGGATCACTGATGTGTCTCACTCTAACACCACACTGCATATTTGTTTTGGTGTTGAACACCTTGGACGTGGGCTTCTCGTAGTGATCAAAATTGAAGAAGACTTTGAAATACTTGAAATTATTTGCACTGTAAATGTTATGTGTTTAAAGAAAGGATCAGTTTGCAACACATAGATTAAGTGATTACTTATGAAAAATTACACATAGACAAATAAAAATAATCAATAAACATAAGCACATAAACACAAATAATCGATAAAGGAGTTCATCCCTCTCTTGGGCTAAATCTCCGGTCAATCTTCCAATGGATCATTATTAATTTCAAAGTTCCTTTAAAAAACATGTATTACAAATGCTCAAACTCGACAAAACTATCCATCTAATGGTTTCAGAGCATCCAAAACCCCTAGATGGGCTTTTAAGGCACCTCAATCTATTTAAAATGAAGAAGAAGCCACCTGAAGTTCTCTTCAAGCTTGTTAGTCTCAGATCTACAATTGTTCCTGTTGTGTGAACTCTGCTCACACGCTAATATATATAGGTAGTGAAAATCCCAAAAGATTGGCACAACTAATAATTAACGGTAAACTTATAGATGAAAGAAGGGTGCCAAATTTCAACCGCTTAGTACCGGTATATGGGTCAGGAACTGCTGTGTTTAAACAAATGGGGTTCGGCCCATATCAAATGGTAACATAACACTTGGAGGGATTTATAATCGTTGGAACCATATTAAAAAATGTATGTATCTAATATATAATCAGTATCCACAAATTTGGTCAGGATGTTTTGATGATGTCATGATGATGTCAAGATGATGGAAAATCAAGCTCTTTACCGCAATACTTTTGAGAAAAGCCATGCCATTCTTCCAGAATTCACATTTGGAAACATGTTCGCAGGCTACTTATACATTCACCTACGGGAATAATTGTTTCTCGCAAGCTACCTTAAGCTAGGGTACGAACTTCCCAAAGACCAAAAGGCTCAGCGGTTAAAAGCAATACGATTTGCAAAAAGATAAGATTCTAATCTCTAGAAGGGAATCTCTAGAAGGATGA
Source organism: Picea sitchensis (assembly GCA_010110895.2). Classification (NCBI taxonomy): domain Eukaryota; kingdom Viridiplantae; phylum Streptophyta; class Pinopsida; order Pinales; family Pinaceae; genus Picea; species Picea sitchensis. Next base: position 10,399 of record SNQJ01S0263055.1, on the reverse strand, counting down.
GTTGCTTTCTCGAAAGTGGTTACCAAGTACTCATCATCTCCAGAGGTCTTGGGATCATCCCTATCCAAGTAACTAATCTATCTCTTCCTATATTGAGGAGATTGCTCAAGCAGTGGGTTGCCAGAAGATCAGCAGTTAGCAAGATTGATTAAGAGAATTAGTGCAAGACTCCATGAGATCGATGCCATGCTAAAGCAGTGGCAACAAATAAGGCCATCACATGTGGTAAATTTTCTTCATACATGAGCAAGTGTGTGTCGAGCTAGAAGTCGTCAAAGGAGACCTATGACATCAAGGCTCAGCCAGTTTCTTTCAATTAATGCAATACAGCACATGTCCCTTTCCCATAAAATGATGTCATTTTATTACATACCTGATCATATGTGTATAGACTAGTCATTGAATAAATTAATCTACCTTTACTTCGATAGGTTCGTTTTGTTGTGATCTGAACAGGACAAAAGCATTGAGTGAAGCTTGCAACAACAGAGATATAAGGAAAAAGACCATAAGGTATGTTCATAACCCTCATCTCTTAGTTCATTCAATAGGCTAGGATCTAGGAAAGTGTATTATTCTGTCTTGTTTTTGTTCTAGATACCACGTGGATCTAGGGAGGTCGGTTAGTGTCCCATTCCATGGACTTCTATCCCATAACAAACCATGAATCTACTTGGGGAGAAATATCCTTTGTATTTTGGTTTTGAACCTTCCGTGGCCATTTGCTCTGCTTGTACTTTTCTCTCTGATTTGTTCCGTTTCTTGAGTCCCTCGATACCCCAGAGACCTCCTGGTCTATAAGCCAAATTCTACTTGCTTCTCTCTTCAAATTTTTCACGGCTTGTATTCCCACCAAGGCCCATTAGCACTGAGAAACCTTGGACTGCTCACTCCTAGCATATATGTTTCATGATAGTTCATAAGTCAGATCAAAGTGTACTCATGGAACTATATAGTTTCTTGACTGCGGTCCCACAAGAGTCTCCATGAACATTTTTTGAAAAATTTTGGATCCAAGTTTTAACCCTATCAATAGCTCATTTATGCTGATTTGGACCTCTTTGGCTTGTTGAATCATTGACTTACATATCTCTTGCTATAATTGACTTGTTGGAACTGTTCTAGGTTTTTAGGTCTTCTTCCTTTAAAATAATTTTCTTTTCTTAGCTTTTGTTGGTTTTGTCATTCTCTCTGCTTTATAGAGTTGAGTGTATCTGACTGGCTGAGATCTAGGGATTGGTTGGAAGTTGAGTTTTGATGTTTCTCTTGTACCCTTGTTGTCTCGAAAAGACAATTTTCATTTACTGAGAATCTTTTTGGTTTGCTTTATTTTTGCTTTCATTGAAAGTATTGATTGGGCCGTTTAATTGAACATTTATATTTTGGTTTTCTTTTCTCATCAATCAGAGTTCTTTGAAAGGACCAATTTTTCTTTCAAGTCTTTGTTTTTGTTGTTGAAAGAACATTGAAAATCAAAGTTTTAAGAGTATTGAAGTTTTGAAAAGGACATCTTGAAGTTGTTCATCACTACATGATTGTTTGCATTGACATCTGAAAAGAAATTGAGCATTGCATTTGCATTGTAGTATTGAGTTTGATCTCGAAAATGTTTTCCTCTCCCATAACTAGGATTCATCTAATGGAACTAATTCTATTTCATCATATCCTTGCATTATTTAAATGAGTCATACACCATGATTTCTATCTACTGCCTTGAGTAAACAATCAGAAAAACATTGCGTGACATTAAATTGATCTAGTAACTCTTTCTAGGGCTCTTTACACCAACATTTAGATAGGCTAGTGCTTGAGAGGGAAGAGATACACACTCCAAAATCTCAAAACACACAATAGCATCTTGAGTTAGGAGTGTAAAATTCCATTGGTCGTGATATTATCCTAGGAAGCCCTTCTAACAAGGGTCAATTAGGTCGCATTGTGCTGGCGTGAGATACTAACCCGCTTGTTGACATCACAGAGATTGCATCGTGATTACTGTGGGCCTCACCGAGGTATAACACAATTAAGGAGTGGAAGCCTTTGAGTTGATTTCTGCTAGATAATCATTTCTTTGCATGTGGATCTGACCGACGCATCTATTTCTGTGCGCATCGTTGTTTGTGGTGACCTTATGGCTTATCTCTCTAGGTTCTTACCAAGGTGACTGTGGAGGGGAAAGTCTGCAAGGTACCTGGAATCGACGTTAGCAAAACTCACTTGGGCTCCTTAGATGGTATACCTACCTATTATGTGTGGAGCTTGCAACGTATGCAAGTTTGTTAAGGTGTCAGTCAACGTAACTTTTCCACCTTAGCCCCGCCTATTCTCGTCTCGTTGTTGCGACTTTTTATTTCATCACCAACTAGTGGTCTCGAAATTAGAAGGTATTGTTTTCTTTGCGGATTGCTTCTAGATTTTTATTTACTAGGGTGTACGCTGATTCTCGGGTTGACCTTTAGATTTTCGCTAGAGTTGGACATTTGTTTCATACCCTCCCATAATGCTTCACGTAGGGATGTGGGTTTGTCTCCGGAACATCCGGAAAATTCACAACCTTTGCATGCAACAACAACTGAGGGTACCCTTGAGGACTCTCCTCGTCTGGGTGAAATTCCCCTTGTTATTCTACCACACGTGGACATAAGTGATGTCCCCAAAGTTTTTACACCACCTCCACACAAGTAGAACCTATTGATCCTCTTGTGGAATTTCGTATTACCAATACTATACAGGACTATCGAATTCGTCGTGGTGAACGAACCTTTGTGATCGCTTACCTTTCCGGAGAAACTCTTTGTTGTACTTTCTTCAATCAATTGCTAGCCTTCATTGTGGTAGTGGGTCAATATCCTTTGGCTTGTACTTCCTCGACGAGTCTTGTTTGGTACCGGAACTCTATCTACTTAACTCACACCCTCCCTCGTATTCTCGAACTGCAGACTACACCTCGCAGACTACAACTTATCGCTTTTTCTTCCTCCGTAGATGGCCCACCTCACAATACTACGAAAATTCAAACCGAATTAATGCTACTACTTTTCCTCTTATTAATACCCGTGAGAACTCCTGTGCTAATCCAATTTACCTCCTAAGCACCATGCTTTTAATCCATCATTGAATGTTTCCCATCCACACCCCCACAAACTCCAACTGGCTCTCCAAGAGGTCCTCAATTTCCTGGGCATCATATTCCTAGTTTCATCCCGACACTTCCTCCCTCAATTTTTCTCCCCGAAATACTAATCCTAGCGGTGCACTATCCCTAATTGCTGCACCTAATACACCCTATTGGTGGAATAAAGTGGAATGCTGCTTCCTTTTCCTTTTCCTGACATAACATGACTACATAGCCCTGTTGTTGGCACACAACTTCCGGGAGGAACTATACCTACAGTAGGGGAACCAACCTCGCCTTTAGGACAAAACATACCTCCCGCATTGGCCCAATATTGGAATCAACTCATGCAAACTTTCTCAAAATGTCAGCAAACCCGCCCCTACTACAGCCATATCCAGGTGACTAATCCTATCCGGGTTCTGTCAAAATACCAACCCCAAACTTCAAGGTCAGTAACCCTGGGTTACTATCCAATTCAACCACCACCAAACCAAATCCGTGATCTTCCTCCGGGAAGACCGCGATACGGGTCCCACCGTTCCACCGACGAGGTTTCCACCCCAAAGTCACCAAGATTCACAAGTGAATCGGCAATTTCCTTTCTTGCTACTTTGGATCCGCCAGATTTGTCCAGGATTCTCAAAGATCCTATTCGGCTATTCTCCCAATGACCCTATTCCCCCCGTGAAGCTTCCATCGACATTCCTAAATTCGATGGGAAGGCGAGAGGACCTAAATAATCATATGTCATGACTCCATTAGATCAAGGCCTTTTCAACGTAATCCCACGTGGTACCAAGGGGTACATTGAATTACCACAAGGTTTCTTTTTCCGATTTCAACACCCTAGAAATGGCCTTTCTAACACACTACCACCATCGGGATTCATATGATACTGGAACTGAGACTTTGACCTCCTTCAAACAAAGCTCTGCACTCATATTTCCTATCATATTCATGAGTGGCGCATTTAAGGAGATCGCCTCATTAAACTTGAGCTTCCTCGACATCACATCGGTGAGTGGTTTACCAAGTCTTCGCGAACAAAATTGTAAAAGACATTACATGGGCGTTGTCACCGAAGAGCGCTATTAGCTACGCTCAGATTCTCGATCTCGCTATTCGCGAATGGGAACCTTGTATGATTTATCACCGACGCACTGGCCCGGTATTTACTATTTCTATCGCCTACCGCCTCACATGCAAACATGGTGTGGATCGGTTCCACCATAGCCACTCACATTCCGCGTGTTAACTACAACCCCAAAATCCAATTCTTCTAATGTGCAAAGTGCTCCGCCTCCCATTCTTCTGTGAAATCAAGTGAACTGCTCAGTCTACACCGGCCGGTAAGACTATGTCTAGAAAAGGGAGAGGTAAGAATAAGGAGGGTAAAACAATAATCCAAATGAGAAAAACAAATCACCTCCTGTTGATGACAAGGATAAGCACAAACCACGCTTTCACCCTCGGGGCTTTATCCGTGTGATGAAGATCATTACACGTAAGGATCATCCGAGACGTGTCGTAGGTTAATGTTCCTTCAAGCACCGGCCCTCTCTAATGCTGTCTTGTCTCAACCTTCCTGCCTCACATCAGGCTTCGCTATTCATGACCAACCCATGCACTTCTACATCATCTTATGTTTTGATGTGCACCGACTATTCCAAGAAAGACAATGTTGCACTTACCACTAGAGCTAAAGACTATACCTTCTAAGGAGAAGATTGATGACTTACCTCCTCATTTGGTACAACCTTCTCCACCCAATCCACCGACCACTGGTCCTCTAGCCCCGAATCTAATCGGTCTTGATACAGCCTTTTACGACTCCAAAATGTGTCGCAGAAGTCGAAGATTCAATCCTCATGCTCAAGGCCTGTAATCCATAGCATTATCAAGATCTGCCTAAGCATCGCTCAATGTTCTCCCCGAAGTCCTTCGCCTTTGTCCCGCGAAGGAAGGGCACCAAGTTGAAAGCTATAGGTGGCATTGATCCAATGCAGATAATTTGAATCGATAGTCTTTAACTTGGATGATCACATTCCGAGGTTACCCCGTCAATTTCGTATCAAATTCGTTGTATTCCACAAGAGTATTTGTCGGATCATATTGATGAGGGTGCCTCTACTTGTGTAATGTCTTTTTCTTGTTGAAAATCCATTGGCTCTCCACCGTTAAACTAATCAATAAAACACTTTACCGAAGCCTTTAATGGATTCGGTTTTAAGCCTTATGGTGTTCTACCATCGCTGCCTATCACTTTGGAAGGTAAGACCATTCAGGTGGAAGTGAAAGTTTTCGATACCCCTTTAGATTATAATCTTCTACTTGGTCGGTTGGTCGATTCTATGCGCATTGCCAGATTCACCCTTTCCAGATCGCATCGCATTTCCTCACCAAGGAAAAAGTGGTTACGGTCGATCAACTTACCTTTTTCAATACCGATACCATGTTGGCAACGCGTGTCTCATTGCTAAAACCCCATCGGGTTATGAGAATGTCGAAGCTGGTCTTTAAAAGACTCTTCACTTATGGGTACTTTCCCATACCACCACCACCCAATATTTCAAGCCCGTTAGTTTCATCTATTAACGTGATCTCTACTGTGCCTCATGAACATATTGTGTCTGCTGACCCTTGGATTGTACTTGATCCTAGAGATCATGTTCGTTATCAAGCCATTCAATCGTCATCCCTTAATTTTTCTTATTTTGATGAGTTGTCTCTCGATCCTTTCAGTGTCATCTTTCCCACCGACGATATGATCATGTCTGTCATAGAGGACACCCCTTGATGATGGACATCATCGCTCCAACTGTTTCTCTCGAACAACAAACTTGAGAATTATCAATGATCTCAACTCCGGCCGATCATTATTGTTATCTACACGGTTTCCCAACCCACACGAGATGTGTTTGAATAAGGGAACCTGAGTAACGTTTCACCCACGATACCCATAGATATTTCAGCGAAACCTAGGATAGTCGAGAACGCTCATATCGAAGCTTCCCTGCTCTCCCACGATGAAATTGTCACTTGTACTTCCTTGTTTAAAGAATTCCGTGGTATTTTTGTGGAGTTATGAGGAGATGCCGGGTATTGACCCCGCTATCGTCGTTCATAAGATTAAGACATACCTGAGTGCTAAACCCATCCGGCAAATACCAATTCCGCTCCATCCACGTAAAGAGGCGTTTCATTAAACTCAAGTTGAAAACTTCAAAGCCGGTTTCATTTACCCTGCAGTATTAATGTATCGGGTTTCCAACCCGCATCATTGATAAAAAAGGGTGGTAGTATGGCTTTTGTGTTGATTATCTGGATATCAACAAAGGTTGTCCAAAGAACAATTTTCCAACCCCTTTCGTTGACCAAATTGTCGATGATTGTGTTCGTAGTGAAATCTTTTCCATCATGGATGGATTTTCCGCTATAATCAAATCAATATCGCCCCTGAGCACCCGCCAACATAAACGGATTTTATTTGTCCTTGGGGTACTTTCTGATACCGAAAAATTCCTTTCGGGTTCCAAGAACGAGGTGCTACATTTCAACGCCAGCCATGTGTTATGCTTTCAATGATATCAAGCATATTGTTCAACCCTATTTGAACGATTTACCATCTCATTCTTTGGCCGAGTCGATCACTCTACTCATCTCCGAGCAATTTTGTTCGTTGTCGATTCTATCTCATTCACCTGAATCCTCATAAATGTGTCTTTAGCGTAGAATCTGGTAGTCTCCTCGGTTTCATTGTTTCACGCCATGGGATCGGGGGAGATCCTATCAAGGTCGAGGCAAATCTTAATCTACCTCCTCCTTCTTTAAGGCCACCACAAAGTTTGCGGGAAAGAAAACTTTCGCCATTTCATCCTCGACTATCGAGATTACTCGAGGTTTTCACCTGCCTTCAGCAGCAGTTCGAAGCCTGTTTGGGATAAAATTGCTAACAACGCTTTTGAAGTTTTAAAGTTATCCTCACCAAAGCTCCTCTTCTTTTCCTCCGATTATAGTCGATTACTTTCTTTATCTAGCTAGGTCTCGAAAGTATACTATCTGTATGGTTCTCGTTCAAGAGGATTATAACCATGATGAACATGTTATCTATTACTGAGGTAGCATATCATCCATGGAAATCAAGTACCAACATGTTGAGAAGCTGGCCTTGAACTGCAGCCAAGGCCAGCTTTTCAAGCAGTTCAACGATTTCGCCATTACATTCTTGCCAGGAAATCTACTGTGATTTCACACTGTAATCCCATGCAACACATATTGACACGCCAATTGTTGGGGCAACACCCAAGTGGATTGTTATTCTCCGTGAGTTCGATTTGGAATTCGACAAGGCACGCACGCCAAAGAAATCTCTAGTTTCACCGAAGTTAATTTTGATTTTCCCCACAATCACACGGAAAAGGCGTGCCAGTTGATTCGTTACCTGAAAAGTCACTTTTCCTTATCAATACCAATGATATTTGGTATGGAGATATCATTATATATGTCCAAACTCAAACTTTCCCGCCTACTTTGTCCAGTAACGAACGCATCGCCGCGGTCCGCTACCAAGCAATATCATTATATTATCCTCGGTGATACTCTTTATCACCATGGGATTGATTCTCGGCTTCCTTTCGGCGCTGTTTGAATTTTGACGAAGCCGAAAAATCTTTGAATGACTGCCACTACAGAGCATGTGGTGGTCGCGGCGTCCGGTATGCTACCGCCTTAAGATCTTACGTAAGGTGCTACTTTGGCCTTCCTCATTCACCGACCGTGACATCGGGTTGTTCGGCGTCATGCCCGCCAAACTTATAATCAGAAGATACGGACGTGATCCTCAAGCCCTTCATCCCTCAGAAGTTTCAAAAGTAGGTCCTTTGCTAAATGGGGCATTGACTTCATGATTATCATCAATCTTCACGGGGCATGGGGGCATTATTGTAGCTGTTGATTATTTCACAAAGTGGGTCAGGCAATGTCATATTCTGATAACACTGGAAGACTCGCGTTCTTTATTCTTGTTCAACCATGTCATCACTCGCTTTGGTGTTCCTCGGCCCATCATCACGTAGTCATTTTAGAAATAACATGATGTCCGAACTTACAGAGAAGTTAATTGCCATGATAGCTCAACTCTACATCCACAAAGCAATGGTCAGTTGGCTTACTAATAAAGTTCTTATAACTAAGGATTCAATGGATGATGTGGGAACTACTAAAACCAAATTTTATAGGACACAATGTTATTTTCGGTATCGGGAATATCTACATCCGTTAAGTTTCCGCCACCTGATTCACACCTTTTCGATTATTTCACCGTATGGAAGCCATTATGCCAATAGAATGCAAGATACCGCCTTTGAAGCAATGAACTCTTTACCTAATACCTCACCAAGAGGAACGTCTGTTGTATTTGATGAAATTAGACGAAAAATGTCATGATGTTGCCTTAGTCATCGAAACTCAAAAAAAATGTGTTAAATCCCAATAAGACAAACATGTCAAGCCACACATTTTCTACGAAGGTGATCTTGTTCTTCTATATGAACAAGATAAAATGTCTTAGGAGCTGGGAAATTCAACCAATGGTGTGGGCCTTATATTGTTAGCAAGTTTTGGAAAAAAGGAGCATATGAGCTAGTGGATTATGATGGTGTGCCTTCGAGTGAACCCAAATGGGTTGTACTTGAAGAAGTACCACGCGATGAGTCATTTGTGCATGAGTAATCAGATTTCTATGTATCATAATCGAGTGTGTGTTACTTTAGTTTTTCCTTTGACATTATCCGGGTTTCCTCGCCTCCACGTGACATTGCGTTTACCTTACATGTCTATTCGCTACCTTATGTTGGATTTGTTGATGGTGTTAGTTGTAGTACTCGGAACCTAGCTTGCGCTGCTTGGGCAATCTATGGCCCGACAAATGAACTCATATCTCAACGAGGTATATGTCTCTACGAAAGCAACCAACAATATTGGAGAGTATAGCCGGGTTGAATTATTGGTTGATGCCATATCCGATCTTATTTCATTGTTCATCTTGACTCGCAGCTTTGGTAGTGCTACGGTGTCGTAAGAATGTATATTCCCATTCAAGTCCCACTTATTAAGGATATTTTTATGGATTCACTTGGAAAGACATTTGATCACATAGAATATCAACATACTCCGGTAGATGTCTAAATACATTGACAGACGCTTTAGATAATTATGTATTGGACAAGCATTTAAATCATTTATAAAATCAAACACATTAAAATGTACACAAATTGTAAAGTAAGCCGGTAGAACCCATGTATATATATATAACGGTCAAAGTTTGTTTTACAAAATGTGTTCAAAGACCAAAAATATCAAAATGAAGCTCCCCTGCTTCTACAAGTAACATCACTTAATGATGTTTACGATAACATGCTAGAGTCCTGGATACTCTGTGGAGTAAATGGCCCATAGAGGCAGAGACTCCACGGTGTGACGCTGATCGTGCCATGGGATTCCTCCATCTCTGGAACATCAGCCATCAAGCCCTCAGTTTTATTCCACTGTAGGTAGTCCTCAAGATAATCGGGACCTGAATCATACTTCTCCTTGACGTTGGACATGAGAACTACCAGCTGGTCTAGATGCCCCAACATCTGTGTTATCTGTAAAATTTTGGTGTTAGTCTTTGGATGATTTGATAAAAACCAAAAACATTTAATATGATGAAAATACAAAAAACTTTTGCGATATGATGCATTTTTGTTCTTGTTTCCTATGGTTTTGATTTCAAGACCTCAAGTGCCTTTTATCCGTTCTTGAACTTGCAAAAAACCTAGAACGTGATCGAGCGTTGTTTTATCTCTTTTCCGGGCTCAATGTGGTTACACGAAAAAGGAACCCCCCTGGAGTTAACTTTAAGATCTTTTCATGACTCCCTAAATATGAAAAGATTGCTGAGTGATCTTTCTCTTTTCACACTCGTTAAAGTATTTGAAATTACGCGTCCTTTGAGCGATAGTTTACCCCTTTTTCGGTCTCGTTGGACTATTGTACAAAAAAAGGAACTGAGAGAGTTCTCTTTTGAGTGTTTTTCCAAACTCTATAATCCTGAAAAACCTTCGAGTTTTCTATCTCTGGACTCGTTAAACAAACGTTGACTGACCCGTGATGGGACCGAACCACTCCTTCTTAGGGTTCGTTAAAAATACTCCGAGGGACTTGTCCGAAGGATGAGCTTATATCAACAAGCATATGTGATCCTCTTCAAGCTTGCGTAAAAATAAAGAGGTACTTGCC
>SNQJ01S0263054.1:0-15963 GCA_010110895.2 Picea sitchensis | reverse complement strand
GGAGGTTGAGGATGCGCATGGGCATCCACTGTTGCAACAACAAAAAAAATTCAAGTGATATTGTTATTCACTATTCCTAGGGAAATTTAATTAATATAGATTTAATTACAATGTTTTATACCTAGATTAGTCGGTGCATTAGAAACATTAGCTGGTGGTTGCATTGTTTTTTTTGTGCTTGTTGATCTCCACTCTCGATCGAGTGCATCTACACACTCTACCATATGAAAAAATATAAGTATTTAGTACAGAATATACCCTAAATATTAATACTCATTGAAAAATGGAAAAACATTAAAATTGCACGCATACCACTATGTAATGGTCCTTAGGCAACAATGTTTGAATCAATATGGGGGTCGATATGTGGTTCAACAGGTACATCAAGAGCATTGGTAGCATTGCTACTCTCCTGCGAATGTGGAAAAGACATACATTATTTTACATTTTTAATGAATAAAAAATATATTTTACATTACAAGTAATCAATGAGTAAAAACTAATTGACGAGTTTTTAATTTCATTTTATTTACCATGTCCTCCAGAGAGACACATGGTGATTGCCCCAAACTTCTTCATCGCACCACCACACCATCAAAACCTTCATGAACTCAACCTTTAGATCTTCTTCTGTGGCTTGGTCGTTGAAAAAATCCCCCTTCATTGAGAAATATCAAAATCATTAGTCACTAGCTATAATGAATTACATATTTAGTGACGATGATAAAAAAAAAAAAATGTTTAGGCACTTACAAACTGTGCCTTCAATCTCCCGTAACCAGCTTGGCCTAGTTTATGCTGGTCATGTTTGTCTTGTCTTTCCTTTGTTGCCTTGAAAGTGTCTTGGAGTCTACGCAATATTTTTAGATATGTTAGATATTGATTGTTTTCCTCATAAAGTAAACAAAAGACCATCATAGTAAATTGAAAACACCTCTTACCTTCCAGCACCAAGTGGTTTGTTCCCTTGTGATTTCATCCCTAATTCTCTTGCATCGAGAATAATTTCTTTCCACTCCCTCTTGGGGACAACCAAAGGGTGTTCGCACTTGGGGTCCTGTACTAATTTATTCCTATACACCTCTCTAACATGTTCCAAATGCTTGCTGGTCCTTTTTAGAACTTCTAGCTTATTGAATGAGTCACCAAACTTGCCAACTAGTCTGGAGATATGAAGGCTTTTTAGTTTGGAATCTTGTCGATTCCATCGTAGTCGAATGGTCGGCCCAAAAAGTTCTAATGCATAGTCATGCAAACTATTGTAGAACACATTGTTTCCTATAAAACATCATCATCACTAGTAATTTAAATCTCATTGATATGTGATTGTTTAAACAATTATATAATAGGAATCTCTATAAAGACATATATTAAATACCTGGTAGTTGTAATATTTTTAGAGGAACCATGTCCTAGTCAACCAAAAATGATACCACGATTGTTCCTGTGCTTTGGATACATGTAGCACCAGGGTAATAATCAATGGAAGAGTGATCAGTTCCATGATCACGATCACCAACTGCACGATCTAGAGTGTGTTGTGGGGGTGTGGGATCACCCCTAGAAGCGATAGAATCAGTATCAGATGGCACACTTGGGGTGGAAAATATCCTGGTGGCTATATGGCCATGCAAGTTCACTGTTGCAGTCTCGTTGATGCTACCAGGACCTTCCGCTTCCCCTCTCATTGATCTCACAAAATTCTACAATGATAAATATGTGTTAATTGCATATATCAAATTACAAAATTTAAAACCAAAAATTGATATTGTTAGATGACATGAATTACCCCATAATTTGCTATCTTAACGTGTAATTCAACTATCCTTTGGAAATCCTCAGCAGTTTCCACCCCAGCAATGATCAAATCCCAGAATTCCAAATTGGCATTTCTTCGGGACAATTCTATTGTTTGCAAGGGGTCTCTAGAATCAAATATCTCTTCATCACTTATATATTCATCGTTTTCGATCGATGCAGTGCTAGGAATGGGGCCTTTGCCCCGATCAACACCTCTACCACGCTCAGGGCCTTTTCCACTATCATCACTCTGGCATAATTTCAAGAAGAATGTTAGTACGTGCAAGAAATATTGAAAAAACAATATATGAACTAATGGAATATTGGCAAATATTATCAAATGAAACATTCCCACATACAAATTAGCAAATATTTGGAAATGAAACATCGAGAAAAAATTAGCAAATGGAACATTCAGAAATAAAATAAAATTTCGTCACAACTGAAACATTCACAAATTAATTAATCCCCTTTTAAGTTTGGGTATAATGGGTTTTGTACAATTCGGGGTAAAATTTGCTGCAACTTGAAGTTCTTTGTATTCTATCTTGTGCACTACTTCTTGGGAGTTGTGCTAGGCTGGGGAGGTGAATCTTTGATATCTCTTGGTCTATTTTGATGGTGATAAACTTGTAAACTCTTGAATTGATTATTCTATAAGAAATGTTGTTGGGTTTTCTTCCAAGCTTGGTTTTGGTTTTCCTAGGATAAATTCTTGCATTCGCATGTCTACTGTGCATGGTTAATAATTATAGATCTTGTTATTTCTGTTGCATTGTAATAGTTGATATTCTCAATGCATAGTTATTCTATGATAACTATGGCATGAAACAAAATTTTGCATTGAAATTATAAAGCAATAACTATCAGATCCGAGAATCAGAGAATTCAGCAAGGATGTAGTAAAGTAGTTTCCATGAGAACAAGTGATAAGTTGTCACTATCAAATGAACATTTCCAAGCCATCTAGTGCAACATAAGGGATTTCAATGGAGGTATGTCTATACAACACTGATTTATGTTCTTCGAAAGGCGAGGAGGTCGGTAGAAGCATTGGATGTCTTTCATGTGATGTGTGTCCTTCCAAGCTAATAATGTGGAATTTCTACATTGAGATCCTCGGCTTGAACCAAATTTTGTGGTCTATAACATTGTCTTAAATTCCCATGTTCCTTGGATGTAATGGAAAGGAGCCTTTTGGGTGTTGCAACAAATGAGGCAAAGTGGGTCGAAAGTTTTTCCAAGATGATTTGAATGGGGCCAAAGGATGGCTTGAAGCCCAAACCATTATAAAGGATGTTGTTGTGAGGGAAATCTCCTTACAGACTAGCAAATAGGGTTATACTTTGCATGCAGATATGACCAAGAGAAAATCTACTTTCTACCTTCATCCCCAAACTTAAGTCCTATTTCTTTTATGTAAAACATGGCTAGATCAAACTACCTTGTTCCAGGCATTTGATGTCGATCCCTTATCACACTTGATCACTTGTTTGTAGTTCTCCTTTCTAATGCCGATGAGTATACAAGACAAGCAACAACTACACAGGCATCTTACCTATAGACTGACAGGTTAGAGATTCAAACATGTACTTAAAAAATTATGAATAACTCATGAATTGGGATGGGAAAAGAATTTTCTTTATTACTTTGAATGAGTCAACTTACAAAAAGTCGAGACCAGCCACCGCTCCGCAAACCTGATCCTAGGCTCCTCTTCAACTGTCCTCCAACTTCTTTGCTTTGTATCTCTTCTAGCACAAGGATGGCTAAAGGGTTGGGACAATGGGAATATGCAAACGGGAAGAGTTTCTTTGATATATTTTTCCTCCTCCAAATGGGGCCCTAGCCCTTCTTTTATAGGCTAGAAGAAGCTATGTATTTGGATGAACCCTCAGCCATGCATGGCTGGGAGTTTTATTTAACTCACCCAGAGTTGTGTGTCTCGTCAGAAACTTTCCTTTTTTCGTGCTTTTGTCGGTCCATGCAGGCTGTTTGAGGTGAAGTAGCGTGTACACGCGTGCAGTAATAGAGTAGGGCATGTGGGCCCTTATAAAAGAGGTTTTCTAAAGAGTTGTTCAGTAGTGCTTTGGAAAAGAAGGGATCTGAGATGGCCTGATGCCAGGTAAGCATGTGTAGTGCAATTTAGGGTTATAACAGACGCCCCCTAATGTGTGAGGTCAGAAGAGAATTTATTATTGAAATACATGACCAATTTTTACTAATGTGTTGAACGATTGAGCCCAAGGATTAGGAACTGGGAGGCATCGTCTGCAAAAGAACAAATGTCTCGCCGAGGTGAGCATGCCCATGCTCAGGATAAAATAGAATCATGGCTACCAATCAAATACATTGTAGATCCATGTCATATAATTATATAAAGAGTAGCTGCGAACAATACACAGTGGAGCTACATCTCAAAATAAAAATGATATACATATAGAGTATCCATCTTCTAGAAGTTGATACGGCCTGATGGCTAGAGATGAGATCTTCAAAGCTCGAGAAACAAATTCAAAATCTTCAAAAATCCAGATAGGAGTGTAATATGAGTGTATGAATTTACTACCCAGAGGTCTTCAACGGTTCGTCGGTCATGGACTAGATAATCAGACTAAAGGCTTCATTGATTTCAAACAAGGACTTGATTGAACATTCAGGATGGCCGGGTATGAGGGCAAGAGACAAAATGCAGAGGGGCTGACTCGGGCTTGGTGACAAATGATGAGACTCAGGCAGCATGGCATTAATCATAAGTCTACAAAGTAGGAGGCAACGCAAAGTCTCTATATGTTTGGAAGAATAACCAAACGGTGGAGGACACAACTTTATATAGTGAGAACAACTTTCTAAGGTTGTACTATATCCCATAGTTTGATGAACAAATGAACAGATGTGCTTTATCCAAGGGCGACTCATTATGATGCCAATAAAGAAAATACTTTTCCCTTCCTCTTTTTGGGGTATATTTGATTTTTTTTGTCGTTTTTCAATAATTTTGGGAAAAATAATAAAGGAATATTATGTTACAATGGAGGAACGAGTGATGCAAACATAAAAGTTCAAGGTACAAGGACAAGACTAATGTTCTAGTATAATGATACTCGAGAGAAATCCCCCAGGGGCCAAGAGTGTTAAGACGCAGAAGCAACCTATTCCAAGGCTGGCGTATAAGGTATGCAAATGCGGTTAACAAAACACACAATGGTAACGTCCTTCAATGTAAGTTTAATGAGCCTAGAGAAGGTAAGCTCAATGGTTTTTCATATTTAGAGAGTCTGAAAAAACTTGAAAGGAGACTCCATTAGGGTACCTTTTTCGAAAATAGTCTAGTCAGTTCGAAAAAGGGGTAAACTAGCACCGACAAGACATCTATTCAAAACCATTTTAACAAGTGTGACAAGGACAAGATCACTTGGCCATTTTTTCATTTTTAAGGAGTCTGAAAAAGGCTTAACTATGGATTCCATCAGGAATTTTATTCTGGACCAGTTTAATGAGTGTGAAAGAATAAGGTCACTCGACGATCTTTTCAATTTTAGGGAGTCTGAAAAAGATCTTAACTATGGACTCTGTGGGGGTTCCTTCTTCGTAAGTTTAGTCCCTCAGGCCAGAAAAAGGGATAAAATTATACCTGAGAGTACTCTTCTATAGAGATGAAGTTCCATAGAATATACCTTTGTTCGTATAGTTGACCGTCCGGACCAAAAAAGGGGTAAACTACCACCGGACAGACGTGACTTCAAATTTTAGTTTAATGAGCGTGAAAGGCCACAAGATCGCTTGGCAATATTTTCATATTTAGAGGGTCTGAAAAGGGCTTAAAAGAAGACCCGTTATGTTTTGGGAGTCCTGAGGGTGAGGTCAAGAGTGAAGAAGAATCATGCAAATGAAGCTCAAACTGAGATTTAGGAAAAACTACAAGGACTCCTGAGCCTACAATGTTTTTAGAGACAGCATGAATACCATAATGCAACTAGGATCTACCTAGGCCATCCATGTTCCGGTAAGCTCTACCACCAAGTTGCGACACTTCTAAAGCAGATATGATGGTTTTGTGTCAGAATTAGATGGGATCGATCCTATGGCAAAGGAAAAAGACAACGAGATACAAAAATCAGGGTAAAAACCTAACCTATATGTTCAAGTTGATTGTCAAAAAAATTTGCCATGGACCGTCAAAAAATACTCAAAACTCAAAACAAATTGTCCCAATACCCGATCAAATCCCTCCTATATAACACCTGAATCACTCTAAATAATTTTTGGTATAAAGAAAATGATAAGGGAGGCCAAAAAAGTGACAAAAAGAGGCCAAAAAGTCTATAAATAGAAGTTGGCAACTCATTATCACCATTGCTGATTTGGAAATTGACTCTAGAGCCAAAAGCCCCCCTTTGATTAAAGTGGTGATTACGAGAGTTACAGTGGATGAAACAAACTTATGTCTGGACCAGGTAAGTACAAACTCCCTTATCTTACATTTTACATCTTTATTTATGCATTGGGTTTCATTTTTTAGGAGGGCGTCGACCTTTAAAAGGTCAACCCTAGGTCCACGCGGGCTGTCTCAGGACAAGCCACATGTAAATTTAGCCAAAGTGAACTCTGCATGTGTGTACACATGACTGTCTCCAATACAGCATGCATGGGCCCCCTTATTGAATGAAAAAGACTTCAAAAGCAAGGGTTAACCCTCCTGAACCTTTTGTTTTGCAGGATGTATGTCCATTGGAGGAAAAGAGAGCATGAAGAGGTGAATGAGTTGGTCGGGGAAGACCCCAATGTTGTGGCTACGTTGATGCAGTGTGGGTTACTCAAGTTTTTTCTATGTCCTTTCATGCGGGCACAACCTAGGCTACTGAATGCCTTCGTTGACTACTGGAATCTAGATGCAGAGGCATTCATGTTAGAGGGGAAGTCACTAGTGCCCACGGTCGAGGACATTTACTTTTTGATTGGCCTCTCTAGGAGAGGGGAACCAGTCAATTTCCATACTTTTCCTGCGGGGCCGCATAACATAGTGGCATTGATAGGTCTATATTGTGCATCTAATATGGACTGCACAAGCATGCAAGTGCCTATAAGCAAGATCACTAACATATCGCTACAGGTGATAGTATTGCTTATTGGGAGAATTACTGGTTCTGTGGATTTACATCAGGCATCCCATGCACAGATGAACTGCGCAGTCCAATGCTTAAATGCACAAGTATTTTATTGGAGTACCACTTTGCTTGAGTGTATGAAGAGGCAATTGACAGATTGTCATTTACAGACACATAGGAACTTCAGGTTCAAGACCATTCTATGTTCGTTCTTTTTTGACAGAGTTCTGATTTTTAGTCCTTGAGTAGTGGTACGAGGACATCAGGCCTATCTTCCTGCTATGTGTAGATGGGCAGTACTACTACCGCGAAAGGGTGGTGGAAGGACCAATGAGTCCTTTGATGATGAATTTTTTGCATGGATGTCATGACAGATCCCAGTTATAGAGGACTACCCCGATGCTGGGATTGATTTTTCGAGAGACTCGGAGATACCAGTACCTCCTGGTGAGGAGCGAGGGGAGATGGGTAAGTCTCCACCTTTGTAGTTTTTTTTTGTTGTATATGTAATTTTTATGTTTTTTTGTTATATATATCATTTTTTTTGTTATGCCAGAGTATTTGACGAATATATGTTTCATTGTGTGCAGATGTGGGACTAGTGTGACCCGCTGACTATGCGAGGAACAGGCGTCATCCTCAACTAGGGGTTGCACCTACTTCCACAGAGGGACCAACAGTAGCAGGAGATCTTCCATCCGGGGAGGCTGAGAGGGTATTGAGACGGGTTGAGCATAACTTTACTGCACTCACTCGCACAGTCCCAATGGCATAAATTGAGGACCTGCCACCATCTATGTAGCCTCATGTAGTGGGGGCACCACGGACGTGGATATGATTGTTTCAGCGTTTAGTCAATGTTGTGGACCATTATAATAGGGCCCATGGGTGGTGACTTTAGCTAGACATTTTGACGTGCCACGAGCACTACTTGTATATATTTTTTTAGGGAAAAAGCCCTGTGACTCGTTATTGGTCCTATTTTTGAGGCGCTTGCATCCATGTATGTACTCTGGTTACTTTATGATATTATATATGGTTTTTTGGTCTTTTGTGTCTTTATGGACCATGTGTACAAAAAGTATTTACATGCTTATGTTAATGTTCTTTCATATGTGTGCAAGATGCAAATCTAAAATTTGATTAGCTAGAGTATCTGTAGCTTGGTTTAATCTCCTAGGAACATGAAAATATATAATATAATCAGATTTTCATTCTAAGAGACATACCCTAAGGAATCGTTGGTGTAAAGTTAGATCATGAACCTCGTACACTCTGTTTAACTGAGACACAACCAGTTGAGCATCGAGATAGACCCAGAGATAAGAGATACCCAATGACAAAGCGTCGCGAAGCAACTTAATAACTACACTATACTCGGCAATATTATTTGTGGTGTCACCTAAGCATATCCCTCTGGAAGATAATAACTGGCCTTGAGGTGTAAATATTACCCAAGCTATGGAAGAAAGCCTTCGAGTGTGTTGACTATCACCGTCTACATACCCAATGAACACCTCTCAATCACTTGACATCTACCACAGTGACAAAAAGATAATATCAATGACACATCCATAACACTAAAAGAAACTAAAAAGTAATAGTACAAAGACTATACATATGTTACAAAAAGTTACCCACAGTGGCCTGCCTATGAGTAATACTTTTTTATTAGAGCCCATTTCTAGGCTCCACCAAAGCATTCTCTTCAAAATCAACCAGACGATAAGTGCCCTTTTTTAATACCTCTTTTATGATGAAAGGTTTGAACCACATGGGTTTGAATTTTCCTACCCCCAGGGGGTCCTTATCTTGGTCATAGTCCAGGACAAGGTCCCATTTAGAGAAAATCCAAGGATGAATGGACCTATCATACTAACACTTGACCTTATGTTTGTGAGCCTCATTGGCTAGGGCCGCATTACAACGTTGTTCAAGGTATACTAACCATTCTTCGAGTGGAGAAGTGTCTGGCAATAATTGTACTGCCAACTTTAGAGACAGGATCTGGCATTCAATGGGAAAGACTGCCTCTAGCCCGTAAATGAGTTGAAAAGGTGAGAATCTAGTTGCATTCTTAACAGATGTTCGGTAAGCCCATAATGTCGAGTATAACATCAAATGCCAATTTGACTTGGCTGATTTGATAGTTCATTGTAGAATGGTCTTAAGAGTTTTGTTTACAACTTCCACATACCCATTTTCTTGGGGGTAGTAGGGTGATGAATGTTCTTGCCGTAACCCAAGATTTGATGTTAACTTGATCATCATTTGGTTCTGAAAGTGACTGCCATGGTCAGTGACAATCTCCCTTGGGACGTCGAACCTTGCTATTATCTGATTGAATAAAAATAGAGTTGCAGTCTCTCCATCATCTTTAAACGTTGGCATAGCTTCGACCCACTTTGTGAAGTAGTCTATAGCTACGATGATATAGAGTTTCCCCCTTGCTGAAGGAAGGTTGCAAGTAGTGTAACCAATCCTCCACTTGGTGAAGGGACCAACTATGATGACAGGAAACATGGGATCGAGATGTGCCCTCGTCTTCCGAGAGAAGATTTGGCATGGATGGCAGTTCTTGACCGATTCGATACAATCTTTGATAAGTGTCATCCAGAAGTAACCTGCTCGTAGAATATTTTGGGTTGTTGCCAACCTAGAAAAATCACCACCACAAGCTCCGTTATGGCAATCATTAAGCATGATAACTGCTTCCTCATGCATGAGATATCAACATAGGATGCAGTCTACACCTCTCTAATACAATGTATCTTCGATTATGAGATAATTCTTAGCCTAATGGTGTATACGTCGATGCTCATCATGGGAAGCAGAGGTGGGGYGCTTCAAAATTTGGAGATAGATAAGTATATCTCCATATCAGGGATCTGAAGATGTGATCAAAAACATATCTCTCTAGATAGGCGATTCTTCARGCACAACATCACCTRACTCAACCAGAAGTTCCGAAATAAGTTCTACGAAGACCAATGACTTTTTGGACTTTGTTGAAACAAAGTCTAAGTCAAAATCCTAGAGGATGACTATCCATCTACTGATTTTTCYRCCTATTACCCATCGTGTCAACATGTACTGGAATGGATTCATGACAACAATGACGATGGTCTTGTGAAACAAAACATAATGACGGAACTGTTGAACAACATGAATTGTTGCCAACACAAGTTTTTCGATGTGAGAATAATTGAGTTTTGGTCCTATGAGGCCTCAACTCAGGTAGTAGATCATGTATTCTGATAACAAGTCATCTTCCTGAACTAAAACCATGCCAATGGTTGATTCTATTGTAGCTAGATATAATAAGAAATCTTTGTTATAGTTAGGTGGCCGGAGCAGAGGGGCAGTTGTGAGGGCGTGTTTTAATGCGTCGAAAGAGCATTGAGTAGCATTGTCCCAGTAAAAGGGAATGTCTTTCTTTAGTAAGCGCATAAAGCCCTTGGAGATCTTGGCATAGTTGGCGATGAAGCATCATAAAAAGTTTGCCTTACCTTGTAGACTCTGAAGTTGAAGGATTGTGCGTGGGGGGGACAACTAAATTATTGCCTCAACCTTGAGAGGATCAACCATGATCCCTATTGTTGACACTATGAAACCTAACAATCATCCTAATGTTATGCATAAGCTGCATTTGTTTGGATTCAGACGAATCCGAAAGTAGCGACAACATTCGAAGATAAGTCGGAGATGTATGGGATGATCCGTTCTCTTGCGAGATCGCGATGCTAAATCATCTAGATAGGCCTCTACTATATGCTTGAGGTCATGGAAATCAAAAGACATGGCCCGCTGAAAGGTGGCTCCAGCATTTTTGAGACCAAAAGGCATTTTACGATATGCGAGTGTACCCCATGGGCAAATGAATTTTGTTTTATGTTGGTCTTCAGGTTTGATTTGAATATGATTATATCCTGAAAATCCATCCATGAAAGAAAAGGCTTCACAACCTGCACATTCGTCAATGATTTAGTTGATGAATGGTATGGGAAAATTATTTTTGGGACATTCCTTGTTCAAATCACGAAAGTCAGTACATACATGAATCGTGCCTTGTTTTTTATTGACTGACATGGGGTTTGACATCCATTGGTTCAAATGGATAGGATATATAAACCCAACTTTTAGAAATTTCTCAACCTCAACCTTAATGGCTATTACTTTCCTAGGATTAACTAGACATAGCTTCTACTGAACCGGCTTGGCATCAGGATATATTGTGATTTCATGTTCAACTATTTTTGGATCAATGCCTGGCATTTCCTCGTAAGACCAAGTAAAAATGTCTCGGAATTCTTTGAAAAGATCTATGTATATTTGAATCTCTTCGAGGGAGTAGTCTGCTCCGAAAAATACATTCTCCATGATGCCATGGTTTTGGGAGATATTGATTGGTAAGGTTTCAGTGATAGTTGCCATATTACCCTTAGCATAAACCTCGTGTGTAGCTAAGGGATTAATAGGACAAGACCAATCTCCTGTCATAGTCGCGATGAATTCTCCTACTTCAATTCATCTTAACTCTGGGAGGAAATATGATCGGTGATGAAGATCTTCCTAGGGTTTATCTGGACTAGTCATTGCTTCAATTATGGATTCATCAGAGGGAAAGACTAAGTCTAATGAATCGATGTGAGTGGGAGAACCCTGAGCCGAAATGGGCTCTAGTAGTGGATCGAATTCTTGTGTAGGAGTTGGATCAATGTTGGCTGAAGTTTATTGGGCTAAAGAGTATGCTACTTTAGCTGTGGACAAGAGAATGTTCATGCCCGGGTGCCATATCCCATCCATCATGGTCGACGGGGAAGGAAGTATCCACGGATCATCGAAGTAAGTCATGCAGAATGGCGAAACTTGAAAAATCTCAACCTTATGGTGATTGGATATAAACTTGATATCGCCTTGAGGGGGTGGGTAATCAAAGGTACCCATGAAAGATGGGCACAAGACAACCCCTACGTTGACGACACTTGGTTGAGGATTATCAATCATCCGGACCGTGGATGCCCCCAAAGCAGGGTCAGGTCTAGAGAAGGACAATTGATCAATGGTCATTATCCGGCCTTCATGTGGAAACAACAAGACCTAGAAAACTGTATGAACCGTAGCTTGCATGGAGTAAGTTCAACTCCTTCCTAACAAGAGGTTATGGTTCAGGGGAGCATCGACTACCTCTGCTTTGACACACATGGTCTTACCTCGAAATGAATGACCGTCTAAAGCGGTGAGGAGAGTAGGTGACAGAGACAAAATGGGCTGGCCAACGACCTTCCAACATGCCAATGACATAATGCATGTTGAGGCACCCTCATCAACCACTGTGCGGAAGATATTCCAAGTAAAAATTTTTGTTGGATAAGCCACTACTATCTGAAACACTATATGGTAAGGTAGACGAGGTTTTAAGTCAATTGTATATTGCATGATTGTACCCGGATTACAAGTCTCTGTAGATCCTAAAGCGGTTAACAACACTTTCCTCTCGGAAGGGCAGCTTTGGAGGACCTCCAAAGTGGACATCGCACAAGGGGTTTGTGATAAATCCTCCACCAAAGAGTAGTTCTGGGTGGCCCTTATGTTTGGGTTATGAGAATATTTTTTAAATGCACCTTTGGTAATGCATGTCATTCTTTCTCCCACCATCTTCTCAATCTGTAGAGGAAGAGATGGGAGGTTATCTTCTTTACCCTTCTCAGAAGTGCTTGGTTTACTATAGTCGTGTGCTCTAGTCGATATAAAAGCATCACCCCTAACCATATAGATGTTCACAGATGTGGGGTTGTTTGGAGGTCGACAAGGTTCTTGGCTTCCCCCTTCTATGCTTGCAGAGGCTTGGGTTAGATTTTGTCCATGTTGAAATGGATTGGTTAACACAGTAGGTTGTTGTTGCGTCACAAAATTTTGGGCTTCTGTAAGCCGAGGACATAGATGGGTCGGGTGATCTTCCACGCACAAGTTGCATGGATACCTTGCCTTATGTTTTTCAGTGTTGTCCCTACCAACATTATCAGTAGGTTTTTTATCCCCCTTACCCTTCTTTCATTGTTTTTTCTTTCCTTCAGGCTGTTGGGTGGCCTTGGGATTATTCGATTGCACTATGTGTACCTCCGACGTTTTGGTAGGGGGAGCAGCCAAATTAGTAGTTGTGCTGGCCACTGTGTGTTGTATAGATAACTGCTACAACTACTTTGTCAATTTCTCAGTGGGCTTTGCTAGTGCTGAACCAACAATACCATCGGCATGTGGTCCAACTCTTTGTCTAGTTTTATCAAGTATTGAGCGTGGTGCATCTAGAAAGATGTTGTATAATAAACCAGACTGAGAATATATGAGCTCAAATTGTTGAGCTCTCATGATGGCATCTTCTTCGGAGAATACTCCCAATGTTGTGATGTCTTTGGATAACTGCGGGACCAAATACTTAAGAAACCACTCAAGCAGGAATGTT
Source organism: Picea sitchensis (assembly GCA_010110895.2). Lineage (NCBI taxonomy): Eukaryota > Viridiplantae > Streptophyta > Pinopsida > Pinales > Pinaceae > Picea > Picea sitchensis. Next base: position 2,592 of record SNQJ01S0263054.1, on the reverse strand, counting down.
GGTGGGACTAGCACCTTAATTAGACTCTTTCGGCATCTCCATTCTCGGATGTGATCAGAGATATGGTCTATTGTCGTCTGTTCAAAATTGGCCAGTAGCTCTGTGCCAACGTCGTATCTCACAAGTAACTAGAAATGGTTTAGGAAAGCCATTGCCATCTCACCGAAAGAATAGTATCTTGAGAGATCGAGCTCAATGTACCATTTCGTGGCACTCCCAATGAGAGTACGTTAAAACAATCACAATTGTATGGAGTCATCTTCAATGAGTTAGATGAGCACCAAAGATGGAAGGTAGTCGCAAGATCTCCTAGATCTTCGTTATCCTTGGATTCAAAGTTTGGAATTTCTGAAGGCAACCTCGTTGGCATAGGAGGCCAACGTGGATTGTGACAAATGGGGTCATTCAACAACCTTGTCAAATCGGGCAAGTGCAAAGTCACCTGGAAGGGTAGTTTGGGTTGTTGGTGATAACCTGGGAAAAAGGGGCCTGGAGTTTGACTGGCCGAAGGTTTCTAGGAAAAGTTTGGTTGTTGGCTTGGATTTTGGCAGAAACCATGGTCCTGGCTAGCGTATGGATTTTGCATATGTGGAGACATCACTGGTTGATTTCCCAAATAGGACATAGATGGTTGGACATGCATTATATTCGAAGGACTCTGGGAAGGGTTTCCCCATGTTGGTCCCGTGGGGATGGGCATAGTAGTTTGTCTGAGGTCCCATTGATTGTGGAAAGAATTACCCCAGATCAGCATTCTAGATGAGGGAATGGATCCCTGCCCAAAATTCCAAGGCCCTGATGCGAAAGAAGTTCCTAGGTTTGCCCCATGTGCAGGAATAGTACCCTACATAGGAATAGATTGTCCAAAAATGGGATTTCCCTAGTAGGGAAAGAGACTGACGAGAAGACATTAAGGCCAAACATTCCAGCCAAATAAAATGGTGTCGAACCTATCGGCATACTATGCGAAGGTGGTCCTTGACTCCCTGCTCCAAATAAACTATGGTATGTAGGTTGCCCGACGGATTGTTGATGCGAGCCACCGAGTGAAGGGGATGAAGGAGGGATATGACCTCCTCCATAAGGGAAAGAATTAAAAGGAGTAGGAGTGCCCCCCATGTAACCTTGTAAAGGAGAAGTAGAGCTCCCTGTCCCTAGACCTGAAGTCTGTAAAGTGGAGTAGGAAAGTACAGGACTTGTACCCAAACTAGGCATCCTATATGAGAATGGAGGGCCCATCACACTTGGCGTGAAAGGGGTTATGGCCACCGCCAAAGACGGGATCAGACCACAGTGCGATGTAGACGCAGTCGATACCATGGTGGCTCGAACTGGTGACTATGAGTTAGGAGGTGAAAACTCTCCTGTGGTGACAACCGTAGTGGGAATTGAAGAATTCCTAGAAGGAGTAACAACATTTGTTTCCATTTTTGTGTGCAACACTATCTCATGCTCATAAGATTGAATTGGTATGATGAAAGGTGCCAAGAAATCAGTGGTTGGGGTTTCCACTAGACCAAGAGCATTTGCTTCAAGGTCCAAAATGGTTGATTCCTCCAAATGTTGGTCGGGCACAATTTCTTGTAACCCAATCGCTTCAAAATACCCTTGTTGGTCTAGCTTTCACCTTAATGGTGGCGGGGGTGGCTCCAGTGTAACCGGCGGCAGGCCAAGAAACCTTCGTGACCAACGGAGCTCGTGATCCTTCATTGTGTGAGAAGATCAAAGACACTCTAGGGTAGTCTAAACGTTCAAAAGTAACACACACTAAAAAAGTCCCTAGAAGATAAGGCAGGAAAACACTAAATTAATTTGAAGAACAGTTACAACAACCAACACTAGAGCAACTTATCGGTGCAAGTGCAACTCGAACACAGAAGCACCCTCCCAGTATACTCTGCAAAGAGTGGCCCGATCTCTGTCCTAGGTACCATGGTATACCACCGCAATCACCTGTGTATGTCCCTAAAAAAGATAGGCAACTAGGTTTCCAGTGCATGAATAGTCACTAGGCGGGTACAGTCGAACGTTAGATAGACCATAATGAGCAGGGTATCGAGCCCAAAACCTATCAAGGGTATAGAAAGAAAGTGGTCTGAAAGACAACTAAGGACCTTGAATGGATTCAAGACCCACGAAGCATCATGGAAAATGCAATCGACGCAATCCCCAAAACAAGCCCTCTATATGTGTTCTCCACTACGATTGGTCCAGCTTTGGAGGGGTTATCTCCGCTACCTTTCTGCACGCGACCTCATGTTTATCCCCTATGTTAGAGGGGGCTCCCAGATAAATTTCATGATACTGGACTTAGACACTCCCTAACGCAGACTCCAATGTTTGATTTTAAATGGCCTTGAAGAGTTTCCTCTCCAACCTAATCCAAGGCCCTAATCTTGAACTAGTTGGTTAACCCTACAAACACAAAAGTCTAATAAATTTTAAATTTAGCATTAATTTTATGGATTTTTCTTATTTCAAGGGGTATGAAGGTGAAACTGATGATGTGTAAAAGACGAAAGAAAAAATGAATAAAAAAGTTGGAAACAAAAAACTTTTAGTTACTGCAAAATTTTAACAACTTTTCAAAAT
>SNQJ01S0263050.1:0-12116 GCA_010110895.2 Picea sitchensis | reverse complement strand
CTAAGGTCACCACAAACAACAGTACAGCCTGGGGGGACAGTCGTCAGTCCGATCCACACGCAAGGGCAGGGTATCAAGCCCGAAATCAACTCAAAGGCTTCCACTCATAATTGTGGGTATACCTCGGAGTGATCCCCGTAATACGTGCAATCTCTACACCGATGTCATCACAGCAGGGTTAGTAACTCTGCCAACACCAATGCGACCTAGTGCTTGACCCTTGTGTTAGAAGGGCGTCCCAGGACAATATGTTGCAAATGGAATTTAACACTCCCTAACTCAAGATGCTATTGTGTTTTTTGAGCTTTTGGAGAGTGTATCTCTCTTCCTACTCCAAAGCACTAGCCTAGCTAAATGTTGGTGTAAAAGATCCCTAGAAAAGAGTTACTAGGTAAATTTTAATATTACGCAATGTTTTTAAAAGCTGTTGTTTACTCAAAGGTAACGGAAGTGAAACTCATGATGTATAACTCTGACCCAAAATAATGCAAGGAGAATGATGAAATATAATCCTTTTCATTCCATGAATCCTACTTATGGGAGAGAGAGAACAATTTCTGAATCAATCTCAATACTACAATGTTAATGCAATGCTCAATTTCCTTTCAGATGCCAATACAAACAATCATTTATCAATGAGCAATTTCCATATGTCTTTTTCAAATAAACTCTAAAACTTGATTTTCAATGTTTTTGAAAAGGAAAAAACAAAATCTTGAAAGAAAACTCGTTGTTCACTTTCCAAGAAGAACTCTGATTAATGAGAAAGAAAATCAAGCCATCAATAATCAAACAATGACAACCCAACCAAAACTTTCAACGAAAGTAAAAACAAAAGCAAACCAAGGAGTTCCTTAATGCTAATGAAAAATGTCCTTTCGAACCACCAAGCAAACGAGAAACACCAAACACTCAACTCTCAACCAATCATTGGTTCTCAGCCAGTCAGATACACTGAACTCCAGAAGTCAGAGAGAATGAAAATGCCAACAAGAGCCAAGAAATGAAAGTCAAGCTACAAAGGCAAGAAAAAACCTTGAAACCCTAGATCAGTTCAAACAATCAAACTAAAGCAAGAGATATGTAAGTCAATGATCCAATAAGCCAAAAAAATGCAATTCAATAGATATGAGCAGTTGACAAAGTCAAAACTTAATTTCAAAAATTTCAAAAATCTTGCTCGCAGGCAAGTAATGGAACACAGTGCGAGAAGATAGTATTCTCGCAGGCCACCTTAAAGCAAGGTGCGAGGTGTTCGCACTGGACCCTATATGCAGGGTGCGAACTTGACTGGTTCTCGCAGACTGTAAATGCACACAGTGCGAGAATTCCTGAAGATAATGAAAATTTTGAAAAAGCAAGCAAAATTCAAAATGGCTTATAGACCCAGAAGGTCTCTCAGGATATCCTGAGGACTTAGACATTGACAAAATAGGAGAAAAATGCAAATAGAGCAAATGGCCACAGAAAATTCAAAAAACCATAAAGAACAAGGGAATAGTTCCCCAGTGGAGTCGCCAATTTTGTTTCAGGATAAATCCGTGAGTGCGGACACAAACCGATCTCCCTAGATCCACCTGGATCTAGAACAAAACAGGACAGAATAATACACTTTCCCTAGATCTAGACTATTGAATGAACTAAGAGACGAGGATCATGGACATACCTTATGAACACATTCCTTAGATCTCTGTTGTTCCAAGCTTCACTCCAATGCTCTTGTCCCGTTCAAATCACAACAGTACAAACCAATCAAAGTGAAGGCAGTTCAATATATTCAATAGCTAATCTATACATATGATCAAGGAGTTATGTACTAAAGTGACATCATCTTTATGGGAAAGGGACATATTACTGTATTAAATTAATTGAAACTGAAACTTACAACCTGAGCCTTGATGTTGTAGATCTCATTTCGACGGCTTCTAGCTCTGACACACACACTTGCTCATGCATGAAGAAAATCAACCACTTTTGATGACCTTGTTGTTGTCTCTAGCTGTTGTAGCATCAGTCCTCCATACAGTCTTGCACTAATTCTCTAATCAATCTCTTGCTAGCTTGTTGCTTGTTTTCTTAACCCTTTCCATGAGAAATCTCCTCAATATATAAGAGAAGATAGATTAGTTACTTGGATAGGAAATGATCCCAAGATATCAGGGAAACCAGTACTTAGATAACCATTCGCTAGCCAACTCATTCTTCTCGAAGATTCCCTTCTAGAAGGCTCGAGAACTTCATATTTTTCCTCTTTAAGAAGATGTTCGCACCCTGGCTATTAGGTACAGTGCGAACCCCTCGCACTCCAACTTAAAGCAGCCTGCGAGAATCAGGCATTCTCGCAGGTAAATATATAGGTAGCCTGCGAACCTCCTTTAAAAACAAGGTTTCTGGAAACAGACAAGTGTAACTTTTCTCATGAAAGTGTTCTTAGTGAAGAGCTTGATTTTCCATCATCATAACATCATCATGACATCATCACGATGACCAAAATTGTGGATAACAGGGGGTAGTGATAGGGACTCCATGGGTTCACCTTCTGTGTAGAACTCATCTTCCTTTGTTCCAAGAATCAAAGATGGGATTCAACCTTTCATCCATTGAATGATTAAAAGAAAGGAGAAGCAAGAAGGAGATAGGGTAGTGGGGAGGTGTCTTTTTTGGAGCGACATACCTTTGAGCATGCAAAGACCAATCCATTCTTTTAGGCAATGTTTGATCTTGTCGCCACTGTCGGCCCAAGTTATAAATCGTCTACTTTCAAGGAGTTGCAAGGGATAATACTTCAAGAGGAAAAGGATGATATCGGTACTAAACTGGAGGACCTACGGCAAACATGGGAAACCACTAGAAGCATATTGATGTCCAATGGTTGGATGAATGGGAAGGGTAGGACCCTCCTTAATTTCTCGGTACATTGTCCTAGGGGTACCATACATATTAAATATGTTGATGCATCGATGCATGTGAAAGATGCAACATTGTTGTGTGAATTGTTGCATGGGTTTATGAAAGAGATAGGTGTGCAATCAATAATAGATAATGCAACTAATATGTGGTTTCCAACAAGTTATTAATGGAGACGCACCCCACAATGTTCTGGACTTGATGTACTACCCATTGCATTGATTTGATGCTTGAGGATTTGGACAAAATATCCTTTATCAAAGTGGTAATTGATTAGGCCAAGAGCATAAAAAAACACATATATAACCATGCTCTTGTTCTTAGCCTCATAATGAAGTTCACAAAAAATAGGGAGTCGTTGCATTCTACAATCACACATTTTGGTAGCAGCTTGATTTTTCCTTAGTCTCTTTGCCATAACAAGTTTGATTTGAAGCAAGTGTTTGTTTCTAATGAGTGGTGTGAATGTGCATATAGCACAAGATAGGATGAGAGAGCCATTGCTAAACTGTTTAACACCAATTCCTTCTCGGAAGGAGTCTAGGAAGTGTGCACAGTTAGCAAACCTTTGTTAAAGACTATTTGCTTGGTTGATGAAGATAAGCCTACAATGGAATACTTGTATGAGGCCATGTATAGGGCCAAAGAAACTATTCAATCATATTATTTGGGCAAGGATACCCATGGACATGAAAAATACTTTTACGTTTGGGATTTGATTGATAGTTGATGGACCAAGATGCTTCATCATCCATTCATGCAGCAAGACTTGTCCTCAACATTGTCTATGAATACTCATGTAACTTTGATTTTGATGGAAATATTATGGAAGGGTTTCTGAAGTATCTTTAGAGGATGGTATGTAATATTATTTTCAATGCCTCAATGATTTGATTTATGTCCACTACAATCTCTAAATATAGGTGAGGTAGCTTGAGAAAATGCATGATGTGGATGCCATTTTGTTGAATAATATTAACATAATGTGTTAGTTGAGGGTGTAGTACTATACACTTATTATGGTGGAGGCATATAAGAGGTTAGCGGAGGAGGAGCAATAATAGTAGGTGTGGGGGGAAAGGGAGGAGGAGGAACATCGAGAATAGGGGGTAGAGGAGTACTTTGACTCCATATAGAGTGATGCAACATCCTTAACACTACCTTCTACAAAAATTGATATACCTACTCCTACCAATCTTTTTTGGATTGATGATGTAGGGCCTTATAGTGGCAAACAACCCATGACCTTTTCCCATAAAAGGGGGAGAGGGAGTTGATAACTAGCTACTAGATTTGAAATTGCAGAATCTAGATGATTCATGATATTGAGATACATTTATATATATTTGATGCCATTTTGTATTGGTTATCCACTTTTGAGTCCTTTATTGGACAACTATTAGGGTTCCGGATTCAATGTTGTCTTTAATATATCATTTTTTATTCGACATCCATTACATCATATATATCAATGTTTTTTCCATATTTATGTGCCAATGCATTTTGTTGATGTTGCTATTGGTTTATATGTTTAAAAATTTGAAAAAAATGAATTTATTTTGTATGCTTGCTACGGTTTGTCATTTTTGGTTGATTTTTTCCCTAATATTTTTGATTTCCCAATGTTCAAACCCTCAACAATTTGTTGCTAATGTCAATGTTTTCAACAATGACATTGACCACACCTTTATCTACCAATGTTTCTCCTATTGTCTTTGTGCACTATATTTTTTTAGCTCTCAACGCCAACTAGAAAGCTTCAACTAAACTTATATTATGTAGGATCATCTCATCTTGGACTACAAACTTCATACCATTTACATATCTCGAGAGTCTCTAGTTATCATCTTCATCACGATGTGCATGAGCATAAATCTTATAGAATTCTTCCATACTTTGGTCGCATTGCCTTAAGTTTTGTATTTGTCTAAAAAAACACTTGTTTATAGTCAACTAGAAAAAATCTCTCTCAACTTGGACACCATATTACTCCAAGTATTTATCCGCTTCTTACCCAAGAAAACTCACTCACTCTGCACAAAATAAAACCAAATAGTATCATGAACTCTCAACCTAGTAGTTGTAAACTTCACCTCATTAGGGTCTTTCAATTTCTCAAACTCAAAATATATTTCCATCTCACTAATCCAATATAACAATGCTTCATCTTTCAAACTTTTATAATAATATGAAACCTCGATCTTGGCTCCCTTCTTATACTTCAAATTTTTTAATTAACTAGGTCATAAGATCTCGTTTCTTTGCTTCTTGTTTTGGTTTTGAACTACTAGCTTCAGGGTTTCCACTTTTTGTCTTGTTTTTAATTCTTTGATTCACCTTCTTCACTCTTGTAATTCTTGAGTCACAATTGTTCTACCACATCTTCTTACCATTTCTATTATCCACAGTCTTCTAATTTCTCGGAATTCAACCTTCGATTTTATATTCAATCATGTATGATACCAAAGTTCCAATCACTCTAGGTTCAACTTAGGCTCTAATACTAAAAATGATGTAGTGGGGAAGGGAAATGAACCCATAATGGCCTTGCATGCCTGATTAGAGACCACACAAGTTATTGCAATAAATATGCATTTAATAAAAGCAACAACCTCACATAAGATAGAGTACAAAGACATTAGACATGGTTAAAATAGTCTACTCATTTTCATTATAATGCATATCAGATTTGTATATACATTTTGGAATGTCTTAGGCTTACAATCTGCTCAACCTCTCTTGTAACATCCCCGACCATCAACCCCATGGTCGGGCAACATTACTACGTGGAAAAACACAACTGTAACATATTATGCATTCTTATGAAATACAATTGCTTAGTTACAGTTAAACACAACATAAGCACATTAATATCGTTAACATACATAATCCACGACATTAACAATAATTCACGAATACAGCGGAATACATGTAAACATTGCTAGAATCACAAACATGCATATTTAATTGAAATTATACGCATGTATATACTTATCTTTTAGACTGGATGTAATTCACCAACTGCGTGTAGACCTCCCATGAACCTCCCAGCCTTAGACCGCGCTGCTCATCACTCTCAGCAGTAGGTCACCCCCGAGCTGGGACTAAGCTCCACCGGGTAGGGATTCCTAGGCTAGGCAGGGAATACATGAAGACACACAGTCACAGGAGAAGGATTCTCTCCCAGGAGCCACTTATGCCCACTGCCCACAGACTCTCATTCCCCACATGTTTGTCCCACCCCAGGAGTATACACCTTCACTGCCACCAAGACAGCCCATCGGCTGCTAACCTCCCTTCCCTTGGGCTTCAACAATAGATCGGACCGGAAGTATCCGATCTCTATGGTAGCTACAGGACTCCTTCCAGGATTTCTCACTTCCTTCATGCACTCTCTCCCCTGGAGAGAGTCGCTCACAGACTGGGTAACCTGCCTCTTCAACAACAATCACCTCCCTCACACTGGCCAGCAAGCCACACGCAGTCCAGCACTGCGTGGCTACAACAGTCAATTGGGAAAATGGGTATGGACACCCGAAACAAAATCGATCAATGCTAAAACATAGCGCGACTCTGCGATTACAGGATGCGTTAAGCTTTCTGGCAAGAAACACAGGATGCACGGCTCAGCAATTACGGAACATTCAGTCCTCCCAACCAGCAATAAGGAACAAACTCACCTCTTTGGTTTCAGAGATGCGTAAGGTGTACAGAGGTTCAATCACAGAGGCCAAACGCGTACAGATGGAGGATGGAGGAATTGGAAGGTCGAACCCCAGATTCAGGTGATGGTTGGAGGAATGCCCACCCAACTCCTACGCAACAATCGACAGAATGGAAAGAGAACCCCCAACACGGCTCATTTCCTAGGTTAAATCGCATGTGCCTGGGTCGACACATGTTTCCCATGAAGCTGCATGCGTCCCTCCCCAGGAACTTAGGACAAAACATAGATTTCACATGGCTTTTGGGATTGTTATCCCCGATTTGTAGGGATAACTAGGAGATCATGTCTCGAGGCCCACAGGTCCTAGACATGGAGTACCGAGAGCAGGATTGACCTGAGCATGGCCCTGGAGGTCCCATGTTTCTTCTTCTTCATCAGACTTGTCCTGTCAGCAACAACAACATCCATCACCTTCGGCGTGGACTTGTATCAGAGAAGACTCTTGCTCCATGAGGTAATTGGTCCAGGTATCATGGTATGTGTCATGTTTGATCATTATAACTTTCAGATATATGTATCAGACTCCTTTCATTTTTTACGACTGCTTGGATCTTACACTGATCCACTTGACCATGGTTGGGGGGATTGACGGAGTACCCTAGCAAGCTTGTACCCATAGGTTTTGGTTAGCCACCAGGGGGGATTTTGAAGAGTCATCGTCCGCTCCCATCATTATATCACTTTTACATCTTATCTCCCATTCATCTATCCCATTCCCCTAGTCCGGACATTAGAATGACCTATTTGTGGGGTTACACCTTATCTTGTGGGAAGAAGGGGCTAAAGGACCAGGGGGTAAAAGCAGTTGGTAAGAGATAAAAGCCATAAAAATAAAACCTAGAGATGCCTCGCCCAGGGATCCCCGAGAAGGCAATAAAAAGCCTCAAGCAAAATTGGTAAAGGATAAAAGCCATAAAAATAAAACCTAGAGATGCCTCATTTGTGGGACTTCGGTGGAGGCAATAAAAAGCCTCTCAATAAGAAACAAGAGGGACCAAGAAAAATGACAAAGTTCAAGACTCAGCTAAGAGGATGGGGGTCCTGCCATCCCCAGCCAACCCATTATGTTCATAGGTACCTAGCAGTATGACATTATCTCAAGTTACCACGCCAGGCGCTGACCTTGTCAGGCCGACCAAGGGAAAGGGGTCCTACCACGAGCCTTTATCATCTCTCAGTGGAAAGTACTCGTGGGTAACGTACTGTCACTCCGGGTCACCACGCCAAGGTTGTCCCTTTGGTTAGACCCAAATAAAAACAAAAAGTAATAACCAAAAGAAAGAATAAAAGGCAATAAAGGGCTTGGAAAGACCCGCATCCATGATTGTGTACAACTCACTTCCTACAAAGGCACCCACGGATAATATCACCCCTGCCTTCCACTATGTCTAGACATCCTTCGACCACACCACTTCGTATACATGGCTTGGATGATCCTTTGGGGAACTCTCTTCTTATGGATGCTCGCCCAATAGGGCATTTTGTCTTTTTCTTTCATCTTGTATAGTAGGTCATTGTAATGTCTTTTGAGCTATTAGATGATATGCTAGGAGTTTTATGCATGCATTTGATGAAACTAATGATGAAATATGATTGACACATTTCTATGATCCCGAGGACTAATGAGCCCATGGAGGGCTGTTTTGATGTGCACTCCACCATGCCCGGACGACAAGTACCAAGTGGACCTAAGACACATGGGGAGATGATTAGTTCCCAAACACCTCCATAATGTAAGAGCCCATCGATGGCTACTGGGACCTCATCAGGGGCAAGAGACAGGACAAATGACCTGGCAGAGCCTTGTAACGAGAAGAAGGAAATTTTCATCCTAGACTTTGTTGGAGCCTCCAAATTCTTGTGGGTTGGACTCCATCAGTGGAACGTGGGTCCTCCTCTGCTGGACACTGTGATGTCCCTCTAGCCCCTTTGACGCCACCTCCAAACCATTGGCACTTTGATGTATGTGCTGGCACATGTGGCGAGTTTGGAGGCCCAGAGAGGGCCAACGCTTGTCTTCTAGTGCTGAAATTTGGTCTCTAAAAAGGGCCAACGCCTCCTTCAAAGGCTAGACGTCTTGCTCATTCCTCATTTAGGGTTTTTTGAAGTGCTTTAATGTAAAACAACACATCTTTTAGTTATTAGCCTTATTCAGTTTTTTAATGACCTAATTCTTAATTAAAGGTCATTGGATTTATAAATCTCGAGGATGTTTTTCCCTCATTTGGAACATAATACAATTCAATCTTTTCACACTTGTGAGGTTTGATTTTTGCGCCCTCCTTGGGTAGATTTGTTGTCTAAGTGAGGGGCACACTTGCTATTGGAAGGATATTTTTGGTATTTTGTGGCATTTCTCTCAAGGAAGGTTTACAACTAGGGTTTGCTTATGCTTCTTCATGATATGTAAGTAAATTTTCTTGCAAACTTCTTAAATGAATGTATTGTAGGTGTAATTTCTTGCATTTACTTATTATATTGTTTATTTGTCCCAGGTAACAAGCACACAAGTGGTCATTGTTACATGTCCCCTTAGAGAGAAAAAAATTTCAGCCATTCAAGAAAAGAGATAGAGCCTAGCCTTGCTACACTCATCTTGCTTTACTTTGAGCTAGTGTTGAAGTTTATAGGCTGAAAGAGGGTGATGTCCTAGGCCTAGGTTATCTACACCTAGGGTTTTCATCTTCTAGGTTTGAAAGCCTTGCCTTTGCAACACTTTCTCCCTTTAGACCTATTATTTATACAGCCGCTTTACCAAAGTTGACCTAGAGAAGGAGGAAAGAGCATGAGCTCCTTGCTTAAGCAACATCGGAGTGAGCTTCTTTCCCCTAAGGTTTTGATTCTAGGGCCTCACACAGCACCATAGAACCCTACCTCTAGTCTTTAAGTCATCATCCTTTCGAAATCTTGTGCCCTCTTTCTTATTTGACTCCATATACACCCTAAGGCAAAATGTGTATTTGATCTCCAACATTGAAGTTATAGTGTACAAAAACTACTTTCAAAACTTAAATTTTGAAACCCTAACTAACAAACTAACCTAATTAGGGGTGACGCCACAATTTGATATTTCATCTTGACGCAACAAAAAGTTGGATATAAGCAATTAAATGATGATTTCAAGCATTTATTAAGCAAATTACATTGTATACCCACTGTAGGCTTAGTCATCTTGATAGATGTTGATGAATTGATTCTCTTTCATGGTTAATTGACAAAACGTTGACTTCATCTTGTATCTATTACTTTACATTGCTTATTGAATAATATCAGATAGTCATTGAAGTACTAACCCTCTGAGTTATAGCCTGCATATATATATTGTGTTGTTGTTGTCTTGTTCCGGGCAGGTGTTTTCAATAGGGCATACACTTCATTTATTGGCTAATTAGCCGGATTGTCTGACTCTGGTGGTAACCTATGAGGAGAGAACTCTAAAACTTGACTTAATACCTTCTGCCTCTTCAAACCTCAGGTTGTCGAGGACGTCTCCCTTGGGCTAACCTCCCTAAACAGAAAGAACCTCCCCATTGAGGTGACATTGGGTGGGGAAGGTTCCTGTTATGCCAGTTTGATCTCTATCCTTTAGCCTTTGACCTAAACTACAAACTGTGCGATAACAGGGATAATATTAAAATATTATTCCCAAGGACTTAAACCCCTAGGCTCCACACTTAGCCTCTATTTCCAACCTTCTAGCCCCCAATCCCTTATCCAAGTTTTGTGGAAGCCTAGTCCCCCATCACTCATTCATCGTGGTCGGTCCACACGCATAGATATTTTGTATTAATACTGTGCATAATTACATGTACAAAAATCAGGCTCTTGACCTTCAACACTTAGGCTCCCTGGCCTAATAACACATAAGCCCACTAGCTTATATAACTTGGCTCACCAGCCTTATAAACTTGAATTACAGTTCATAAGCAAGATTTATACTTCATAGACATGATTTACAACAGGGCTCGGCCTTGGGGACATTACAATCCCCTCCCCTTATTTTTGCACCGTCCTCGATGCAACTTTACACTGCATCTGCAAGCTTTTCAAAATTTTCAAAAAGATGCGGGTACTCTGCCCGCATAACATCTTCATGCTCCCATATCGCGTCCTCATGACCATACCAGGTCCACTAGACCTTTACAATCCCTATGGTTCAATTCCAGAGCTGTTTGTTTTTCCTGTCCAATATGCAGACAGGATGCACTTGCAAGACACCTTCTTGCTCCACCTGGATCACATTCCAATCAATTACATGATTAACATTAGGAATATACTTTTTAAGAAATGAAACATGAAACACATTATGTACAGTCATGGATGCAGGCAATGCAAGCATATATGCAACTGGCCCAATCCTTTCCAAGATTTCAAATGGCCCACAAAATCTGGCTACCAACTTGGTGCAACTTCCCAGCTTTAGGGAACTCCTGTTAGCTTTCGCTTTCAGGAAAACATGATCACCCACTTTGAATTCTCTGTGGGTTCTGTTCTTATCAGCATAGCTTTTCGTCCTGTCCTGGGCAGCTTTCAAATTCTGCTTAATTTTTCTCATTTGGTCCTCCATCTCCTTGAGCAACTCTGGCCCAACTACTGTTCTATCAGCTGGATTATCCCAGCTCACTAGAGTATTGCACTTTCTTCCATAAAGTGCTTCAAATGGGCTCATCTTCAACGATGCATGATACCCATTGTTGTAGGCAAATTCTACCAAGTGCAGGTAGTCTTCCCATCTTGATGATTTGTCCATCACATACATTCTCAGTATGTCTTCTATTACTCTGTTCACCCTCTCTGTCTGTCCATCAGACTCAGGATGATAAGCTATACTAAAGTTCAGATTCGTTCTGAATCCTTTGAAAAATCCTTTCCAGAAATTCGAGGTGAATTTCGGGTCTCTATCGAACACAATCGTTTTAGGAATTCCGTGCAATCGTGCCACTTCCTTTATGAAAATATCAACAACATCTGTTGCCTTGTGAGTAGTTTTCAGTGGAATAAAATGGGCAACTTTTGTAAGCTTGTCCACCACCACCATGATCGAATCATGTAGCTTGCCTGTTCGGGGCAATCTCGTAATAAAATCCATCGTTACTACTTCCCACTTCCACTCAGGAATGGGCAAAGGTTGTAGCAACCCTGTTGGGTGCCTATGCTCAGCTTTAAGTTTTTGGCACTCCATACATCTAGCGATGTATTCAACGATCTCTCTCTTCATACCCAACCAAAAGTAATGGCTCTTGACCGCTGCTACTGTTTTCTGATATCCAGGGTGCCCTGCATAAGGCACATTATGCATCTCCTGCAAAATCATCTGTTTCAAGCACTGGACATTGGGTACAAAAATCATGTTCTTGTACATTAGTATTCCATCTGTTTCCAATTTATAAATTTCCATCTTCTGTGGCATCTTACCCTGTTGTAGCTTGGCTACCAATTCTCTGTACTACAAATCTGCATTTGCAGCCTTCAGAATTTTGCT
>SNQJ01S0263046.1:0-11035 GCA_010110895.2 Picea sitchensis | reverse complement strand
AGATGACATAAATAAAATAACATTACTAATATAATATGCCCCAATTAAGGGGTAATGAGCCAATATTAGGGCTTAACAAAAACGTAGAGCGAAATCATAATCAAAATCCCCTGCAAAAGTAACTTTTGCAGCTGGTTGAGAAGGTTTAAATTTGTTTGGGATTTTGTGATAAATCTTATTAAATATTTGGATAAATTCTAGGACTGATTCAGAAGTTTTCTTTATCAGGGCTCTGAATTTGGTTAAGTAATAAAGATGATATTTTTTCTTTCCCCATTTCCTTAGGAAAGAAGTTTCCAGATCGTTATATGATCGTATAGAATCTACCGGAATTCCTCTGAACCAAGTTCTTACATGTCCTTCAAAATTCTGTACTAACAGTCTCGTGTAAACATCTTCATGCTCAATGCCAATAATATCATCAAATTTATCGAAAAAGACTATATGTTCTATCGTTGTTAGATCCCCTTCTCCCATGAATTTAGGGAGGCTCTTCATGTAATTTTCGGGTAAATTATGCAGGACAACAGTAAGGACTAAAGGAGAATATCTAGCGATGAACTTGGAAAATATACTAGGGGGTTGATACTGTCCACCATCCCCTGCACCTTTGGAACCTACATAACCTCCATCACCAACACCGACCATTCAAATTCTAGGAGACGAAATTCGAGGAATAAATAAGAGATTTTCAAAAACTTCAAAAGAATGATCTACTGATGTTTCGACTACTTCGGGATGTTGTGAATGAAGTTTGAGAAAATGATCATGAGAATACTGAAGATATAGATGAGGGGGAAAAGGAAAATTTGATCTTGGCTCCTCAAGTTTACCTGATGTATAGATAGGAGAAGTATTAAGGGATGAATATGAGTATAGAAAATAATCTTCAGGGTTTTGGGAAACAAAAACTTTTACTTCGGGAGGAGAAAGAATTGGCTAAGTATTAATGATAGTGGGGATTAAATGGATCCTTTGTTTTCACTGGTAAATTTATTTATCAATGAAACAAGGATGGTCTTGTCAATCTCAAATTTTATTTCAAGAATAATTACCTCTGGAATTTCAAGCTTAATTTTGGGTTTACTTGTTGATGCTTCTGCAGAATGAACTTGTTTAAAATTTTATTTAAGAGTTAGATCTTCAGCAGGAATATTAACATTAACTTGAATAATTCTAGGTTGATGGACCTTACCTGCTGATGCAAAATTTTGTCTGAGATATTCCTTTGGTTTCAAAAGTTGTTCGGGATCCGAAACTAGCGTGGTTTTCTTTTCGTATGGGTTCTTCCTGGTATTCTTACGACCGAATTCCAGTTTTCTCTACGGTGGAGTCACCAAGTGAAATATAAAGTAAGCCTTATTCACGTATTCAATCTTTGTTCACCATCAAAGACAAAAATTTAACTTTGTCATTCTCCTAGGGAAAAATGATTATGTTTCTTTATACCCGGAAATGGCACCAAAAAGATGTTGTTCCTGAGATTGATTCTAATGATCGAAGAATAATTTCAGGCATCAAAGGTTTTAAAAGAAGTGTTTTTGTGAGTGATTTTTCTACCTTTAGTTTTTTGAGAAATAATCTTTAAATGAAATTAATGATAAGACAGTACAAAGGTTTATCTCGTTATTTGAGTCGCAAATATAATGTCAAATGATGTAGAAATATTTTCAAAATTGTTAAACAAATTTAGGTATCAATTATAGACAAGTCTCACCTTGTTTGCAGTAGAAGAAAAAGTAGAATATGCACCCTTGAACATGATATGAAAATGAAGAAATTCACACAGATCACAGGTGTTATTTTACTCACAGTAATAACAGTGAAAAATCTATTACTGAATGAACCGCTGATATATTATGATCAAAGTATATGTAGTACTAAATTTCAATCAATCACTCTTCAAGAATTACACAAAGAAATTCAGAGAAATGGAAACACAGAGCGAACACATAACTCAAATTGAACGAAACTAAGAATCTATGTTTGCACTTGTATAAATACTCAAAAGAGTTTCTCTTTTACATTCAAAAATAAGAAGCCTTGAATAGATCTGAAATCTATTTATTTAAACAAAATTTGTCACAACTGAAAACTGTTGGACTTCCCACAATGTATGATGAAAAATAGAATACATCCGAATAAAATAACAGTGTGCAAATATTGTTGATTTTTGCTGGCGCTTCCTCTGTCTCTTTGTCTTCTTGCAGATGCGCTCATTTTCCTTTGATCTTTGAGTCGTTTACACATGTCCATTAAGGCCGCCACAATCATTCGTCTTATTGTCTTTTCCATTTTATCTCGTTTCCATCTGTCCCTTCGGATGTGTTTATTGGGATAATGAATTGTAGTTGAAGACATGGGGGGGATAATTAGATGAATAGCTCAACATTGGCTTGTTATGGGATGTCTATTGGTTAAAGAGGAGAGTAATTTTTCACGAAAATAATCATGGGGGGACAAGTGTCCAATAAGGAGATGGGATGAGTCGATGCAAGAATGAGGTTGGTAGGGATAGACGGGGTAAGTGATGGTTGGAGGGTGAAAGGTAGAGTGGGTGGAGAAAGTGGAAACTGCACATGCTCTTTCATTTTCTCTCAGCTACACTCTCTTTTCCCTATTCAATGCATTGGGTGCACCTGTCCATCAATGCTACCACAAGTCTTGAAGGCTCGATCCTCTCATTTAATTTAAAGGAAAACATCTTGTTCTGTATTTGGGGTATCTTTTCCTGGATCTTGTTCACTTCTTGGACTGTGACCTAATATTGTGAACTTGGATTAACCAACCATTCATTGATTTTAAGTAAATCAATATGGCTCATCTCTTGGATGGTCGCCTGAGTTTTTTCCTTGTTCTTTCTGGAGGTTTGATGGTTCATTTCTATTTCGATGTTCCCCAAGGCCTCTGAGATACTATTCACTTTGAACTCAATCAAATTTTTATTTATTGATGATAATACCTCTAAAAAATCCTCTTTTACTTCTATGGCGAGTTTCTTTCCTTCTTCCAGATTTGTTTCCCAGTAGTTTAGGGCCATTTCACCTCCTACTTGTTCAGAATGAGAGAGAAGGGGAAGACCAGGGGTATTATCTCACTGCTTCCATATGATAACTTATTTAAACTTAGATCAAGCTGAGCATGACTCTTTTTCCTTGACATAAATATCTTTTAGAGAAAGGTCTACTACCTGATAGCATTTCTGGATAGCATCTACTTTTTGATAGAGTTCTTGCTGGGAAAATTCCATCCTCTCATTGACTTCTGATTCTTGTGTTTTCAAGCCTGAAATGTCTATCGTTGTGTTCTTTTTTAGGGTCAATATGTCCTACAGTGTCTCAATCAATTTTTCACACTGAGTGATCAGTCCTTTGCTTGTCTGTGAAATCCGGTAGAGCATCTCAAGTTTATCCTATAACTGCTTAATTTGATGTTGATGACTAGCCCTGATTTGTTCAATGTCCTGGTTCATCATGCTTCTAATAGTATGATCTGTACTTTATATCTCATTTTTCAATTATTCTAGAAAGAGGCATTTATGTCATAGTTGTTCGGTTAAATTGTCCACTGACCATTGATTGTCAGTGGAAAAAGCCTCTAATGAACCTGCAACTTCTTTCGCAAAATCTGGACCATCATGGTCTTTCCCATCATACACCAATATTTTCCTTTTAGTGATATCTCCATCCTTTTGGTGAGATTCTCTCTTTACGATAGCTTTTCATTTCTTACAGAAAAAGAAAGGTGAGGGAGGTATCTCTTCGGGCAAGATAGGAGTAATATCACCTACAAAAGTGAGTTCGGAACTAGGATTTCCAAAGCTAGTCTATAAAGGGGTTAATGATGTAATAGGAGGCATAATTTCTATGGAAGGCTCATGTCCTATTGTATTCGGGGTGCCAGTAGGAGTAGTTGGTGTTGAATGAGGGAAAACTTGTCCCAGATTCATGAAAGCTTCAAATCGAGCTAACACATGTGGATCATTCAATCTTGACAGTGACACTCTTATTTCGTGAAATAACAATTCTGGGATTTTTGGGACTTCCTCAACTTTGTGCTTAGCAGAGCAACTTGGCTCAGATCCTATTGCTATAGTAGGAAAACCCCCCTATGGACTACACTAGGGTTCAACATGTAGGCAGATCTGACCGTCTAAAAGTCTCCTACTTTTTAGACAACCCCAAGTATACCCCACATTCATGCATGAAATACAAAGTGAAAAGATCTGGAACTTTACCTTTAAATCCGCGTCTGATGTCGATCCTTTCACATTAGATTGCTCCACTGACTACAAGTCTCCTCCCAAGGCTGACCTGCATTCACAAACAGACAAACAAGGAACTACGAACATGAATATGATATATGAATTAGTGGGTTAGATGTCAAAATAAAACATAAGTCAAACATAAAGATTGAACACATCATATTTCAGGACAGAAAAAGTATTCCTTTTATTGATACCACAAATTTTACATACAATGAGATTGACAACTGATCCTCGAACCTGGTCAGGGATCCTCTTCACCAAGATCTAACTGCACTTCCACATATCTTTCTCCTCTCAACCTCTCTCTAGGGAATGGAATAGGCTTATGATGGAGGAAAAAGGAAAGAATGGGAAATTCTGGTACAAAACTCACAAGGTGGCTGCAAATTCTTGGGGAAAGGAGGGGATGTGAAACGGGAAGAGTTTCATTGTTCTTATGCTTATATTTGGAATGAGACCCCAACACCTCCTTTTATATGAAAAAAGGATGGTTATTCAGTTGGGTGACGGGTTATAGGTGGTGGGACAGGTGGAAAACTACCTGATAGACCATAATATCAACGAATTCCTTGCAACTTTTTAATTTTTACAACTTTTGTGAGTATACGCAGGTTGTAGTGGTGTAGATAGCATACGTACATGGGAAGTAATGGTGCAAATAGCGTACATACGCGGGGCAGTAATGGTGCAGGGCACGTACATCTTCAAAAATAGTGTTTTTAATAAGAGCTTCTCAGTGATGGCTTGGCAAAAATAGCAAGTAAGAGGGCCTGATGCCAGGTATGCATGTATGATGCAATTTAGGGTTATAAAATATGCCCCCTAATGTGTGAGGTCAAAAGAGAATCCGATGGATAAATACATTACAAATCTTCACCAACGTACGAAGCGAGTGAGCCCGAGACCAGAGTTCGGGAGGTGCCATCTGCAAATAATAATAAAATGTCTCTTCGAGGTGGGCATACCCATGCTCAAGATGAAATAAATCATGGCTTCCAATAAAATACATGGCACATCCATGTCATATAAATATATAAAGTGTATCCGCGAGAAATACAAAATGAATATACATCTCAAAATCAAAGATATACATGTATATTATCCATCTTCAAGAAGCCAAAGACACCTGATGGCTGGAGATGAGGCCTTCATATCTTGAGAAACAACTTCAAGATCTTCAAAACTCAGGTAGGAGTGTAATGTGAGTGTATGAATTCACTACCCAGAGGTCTTCGATGACTCGTCAGGAACAGACAAGAGGATCTCGACGATCAGGCATAGAACTTCATTGATTTCGAACAAGGACTTGATTGGAATTTCGGGATGGTCGAGCATGAGGTCAAGAGACAAACTACAAAAAGGATGACTCAAATTGGGTAAAAATTCCCTTGGATAATAACACGACATATGATCAGACTCAGGTAGCATGACATTGACATAAGTTCACAATGTAGGAGGCAATGCAAACTCTCCATGTGTTTGGAAGAATAACCAAACGGAGGAGGATAGAACTCTATGTAGCGAGAACAACTTCCTAAGGTCATATTAAATCCCAGAGCTTGATGAAAAAACGGAAGGATGTGATTTTTCGAAGGGAGACTCATTGTGCTGCCATAAAAAGAAAATACTTTTCCCATCCTCTTTTTGGGGTGTATTTGATTTTTTTATCTTTTTCAATATTTTTGAAGATCTTGAAAAAGAATAAAAGGATGTTATGTTACAAAGTAGGAACGAGTGTCACAAACATACTAGTTCCAAGCGCAAGGAACACACTAATGCTCAGATCAAGGAGACATGTGCAGGGAAAGGACACTCGGGAAAATTCCTCCATGGGTCAAGGTGTCAAAACGTAGAGGCAAAGTGCTACAAGGCTTACATATAAGGCATGCTTCAAAGCTTTAGTTGAGAGAAACATGGAGTCGGAATTAGGCCAAAGACGTAGGTATGAAAATGCGATTAATAGGAAACAATGATAAACCCCTTCAATGTAATTTTAATGAGCCCAGAGAAGGTAATCTCGGTGGTTTTTCATTTTTAGAGAGTCTGAAAAAACATAAAAGAAGACTCCACTAGGGTACATTTTTCAAAGGTAGTCTAGCTGGTTTGAAAAAGGGGTAAACTAGCACCAAAACGATGTCTATTCAAAACCATTTTAACGAGTGTGACAAAGACAAGATCACTCAGCAATCTTTTCAATTTTAAGGAGTCTGAAAAGAGCTTAACTATGGACTCACAACCTTTTTCTATATTTATTCTCCTTAGCCCGAAAAAAGTATAAATCTACTTAGGAGAACTCTCACGGCGAGACGAATCGCCTGAGGTGTATATTTTTCCTCCTTAATCTACAGGCCAAAAAAGGGGGTAAACTCATGCTAGTAGATGTTTTTCTTAACCAATTAACGAGTGTGAAAGAATAAGGTCACTCAACGATCTTTTGAATTTTAAGGAGTCTGAAAGAGATTAACTATGGACTCTGTAGGGGATGTTCTTGTGGACCAATTTAACGAGTATGAAGTAACAAGGTCACTCGACTATCTTTCCAATTTTAGGGATTCTCAAAAGCACTTAACTACGGACTCCGTGGGGGTTCCTTTTTCATAAATTTAGTCCCTTAGGCCCGAAAAAGGGTTAAACTTATACATGAGAATACTCTTCTAGCGAATCGGAGTTCCTAGAGTATACCTTTGTTCGTACAATTGACCATCCAAACCAAAAAAGGGGTAAACTACCGCCGGACAGACGTGCCTTCAATTTTTAGTTTGGCGAGCGTGAAGGACAACAAGATCGCTCAGAAATATTTTCATGTTTATAGAGTCTGAAAAGGGCTTAAAGAAGACTCATTTTGGGAGTCCCAAGGGTGAGGCCAAAAGTGATGATATATCATACGTATGAGGCTCAATATCGTAATCAAGACAGGACTAGCAAGGACTCTCGAGCCTAAAGTCATTACCAACAGCATGGAGACCAAAATGCAAGAAGGATCTACCTAGGGAATCCATGTAGAGGTAGACTCTACCACCTCACCATGACACTTCTAAAACAACAATGATGGTTCCGTACCGCAACTTGGTGGGATCGATCCTATGGAAAAGAGGAAAAGACAATGAGATGCAAAAAGTGGAGGTGGGATCCTAACTTAAATGCAAAAAGTTGGAAAAAATGACTTTTACCAAAGGACCTTCAAAAGTGACATATACCTCACCTAGACATATACCTCCAGAAGATAGAAAATGGCCTTGAGGTGTGAAAATCACCCAAGCTGTGGAATCAATCCTTCGATTGTGTCGGCTAGCGTTGTCCGTGAACCCAACGAACAACTCTTATTCACTTGACATATGCCATAGTGAAAAAGATGATATCAAAAAATGACACATCCATAAAACAAAAAGACAAAAATAACTTTATAAGAACTATACATATGTACAAGAAGTCACTCAAGGCGACCAACCTACGAGTAATACTTCTTGAGGTAGAGCCCATTTCTAGGCTCCGCCAAAGATTTTCCTTCATAGACAACTAGAAGATAAACACCCTTCTTTAAGATATCCTTCACCATGAAAGGTTTGAACCACATGGGTTTGAACTTTCCTGCCCCCAGGGGATCCTTATCTCGGTCATAGACTAGGACAAGTTCACCTTCGAAAAAAATTTGAGGACGAACGGACTGATCATATTGACACTTGACCCATTTCTTGTGAGCCTCGTTATCCAAGGTTGTGTCACAGCGTTTCTCATCAAGATGATTGAGATAAAATAAGAGTTCCTCAAGCGGTGAAGTGTATGGAAATAAATCTACTGCCAACTTTAGAGATGGGATCTGGAACTCTATAGGCAAGACTTCTTCCAGCCCATAAATGAGTTGAAAAGGTGAAAGACCGGTTGCATACTTTATATACATTTGGTAGGCCCACAATGCTGAGTACAACATCAAATGCCAATTTTCCTTGGTAGAATTGATCATTCGCTACAAAATATCCTTGAGGGACTTATTCACAACTTCCACCTGACCATTCGCTTGTGGGTAGTAGGGTGATGAATGATCTTGCCTCAACCCAAGATTTGATATTAAATCGGACATCATTTTGTTCTGAAAGTGACTTCCATAGTCAGTTGCAATCTCCCTCGGGATGTATAACCTTGCTACTATATGGTTAAAAATAAAGAGAGTTGTTGTTTCGCCATCATATTTGAACGTTGGCATAGCCTCGACCCACTTTGTGAAGTAGTCTAACACTACGATGATATAACAATGCCCCCTAGCTAAAGTTGGATGGCATGTAGCATAATCAATCCCCCACTTGGTGAAGGGACCAACTGTAATGACGAGAAACATGGGATCAGGGTGTGCCCTCATCTTCCGAGAGAATATCTGACACGGGTGGCACTTCTTGACCGATTCAATGCAATCCTTGATGAATGTCAGCCAAACTTAATCGGCTCATAGAATATTTTGGGTTGTTTCCAACCCAGAAAAATGACCACCACATGCTCCAGTGTAGTAGTCATTAAGAACGAGCTCCACTTCTTCATGAGTGAGGCACCGACGAAGAATGCAATCTACACCTCGACGATACAAAGTGTCATCGAGTATGAGATAGTTTTTTTCCTGATGGAATATATGTCGATGCTCATCGTGAGAAGCAGAGGTGGGGCACTTCAAAGTGTGGAGATAGACTAGTATATATCCATACCAGGGGTTCGAAGATGAAATCATAAAAATATCTCCTTTAATCGGTGTTTCTTCAGGAGTAACATCACCTGACTCGACCGAAAGTTCCGAGATAAGTTTCACAAAGACCAATGACTTTTTAGATTTTGCAGAGAAAAAATCCAAGTCAAATTCCTGGAGGATAACAATCCATCTACTGATATTTCCACCGATTACACATCGTGTCAACACGTATTGGAAGGGATTCACAACAGCAATGACAGTGGTGTTGCGAAACATGATATAATGACGGAAACACTGGACAACATGCACTGCTTCCAACACAATATTCTCAACATGGGAGTAGTTGAGTTATGGTCCAACCAGGCCTCGCCTCAAGTAATAAATCACATTCTCTTCAAGTAGATCGTCCTCTTGAACCAACACCATACCAATGGTCGACTCTGTCGTGGCCAAATACAATAAGAAATCTTTATTATAATTGTGTGGTCGAAGTAGAGGGGCAGATGTGAGGGTGTGTTTCAACACTTCGAAAGAGCATTGAGAGGCTTCATCCCAATGGAAAGGAACGTCCTTTTTCAGTAAACGTATGAACCCTTTAGTGATCTCGACACAGTTTGCGATAAAACTCCGAAGAAAATTGACTTTTCCCTATAAACTCTGAAGTTGAGGGACTGTGCACGAGGGAAGGCAATTGAACTATCTCCTCAACCTTTAGAGGATCGACCATGATCCCTATTGTCAAAACTATGAAACCTAAAAGACGACCCGATGTCATGCAAAAACTACATTTGTTAGGATTCAAGCGAATCCGATAGTAGCGACATCGCTCAAAGATAAGTCGAATGTGCGTGGGATGATCAACTCTCTTATGAGATCATGATGCTAAATCATCGAGATAAGACTCGACTATGTGCTTGAGATCATGGAAAGAAAAAGAAATGGCCCACTTAAAGGTGGCTCCAACATTCTTCAGGACAAAAGACATCTTTTGATAAGTAAATGTACCCCATGGACAGATAAAAGTTTTTTTATGCTGGTCTTCGAGCTTAATATCTATCTGATTGTATCCCAAAAAACCATCCATGAAAGAAAAGACCTCACAGCCTGCGCATTCATTGACAATATGGTCAATGAATGGGGTGGGGAAATTATCCTTTGGAAAGGCCTTGTTCAAATCATGGAAGTCTGTACATACACGAATCGTACCCTTCTTTTTGTTGACCGAAATAGGATTTGACACCCATTGCGTCAACTGATCGGGGTAGATGAAACCGGCTTTGAGAAATTTCTCTACTTCAGCCTTAATAGTTGATGGTTTCCAAGGATTCACCTGATGAAGCTTCTGTCGGAACGACTTGGCATCAAGGTAAGTGGTTATCTCATGTTCGAAGATTCTTGGATCAATGCCTGGCATTTCCTCGTAAGACCAGGAAAAAATGTTGCGGAAATCCTTAAATAAATCTGTATAGATCTGAATATCTCTGAGGGAGCAGTCTTCTCTGACGAAGACATTCTCCACGATGCCAAGGGTTCTGGAGATTTTGATAGGTATCATTTTAGCAATGGTTCCCATTTTACCCTTGGCATAAACTCCATGCATAGCTATAGGATTAATAGGATAAGACCTATCTCCAGTCATAGTCAACACAAATTCACTTGCCTCTATCCTTCCTAAATCCGAGAGAAAATAAGATCTGTGATGGAGATCATCCTAGGGTCTGTCTGTACCAATCAATGCCTCTATAATTTCCTCGTTAGAGGGCAAGACCAAGTCTAAGGAATCGGTAGTGGCGGGGGAACCTTGAGCCCAAATAGACTCTAGAACTAGATATAACTCTTGTGCAAGAGTCGGATTGGGGTCGGCTGAAGCTTGTTGGAAAATAGAGTATGTAAATTCTATCATGGAAAAGGGCATGGCCATGCCATGGTGCCCTATCCCTTCTGTTAACTCTAAAAAACGCACCCGCATTTTTGAAAGAAATATGCCTAATCTTGTAGGGAAATTTTGACTAGCTTCCCTAACTCCAAGTCCAAATCTGATTGCACAGTTGGAAAGCTTATGATCTGTAGATGAAAATCGACTATTTGAACGTACA
>SNQJ01S0263045.1:0-12116 GCA_010110895.2 Picea sitchensis | reverse complement strand
GGAAAGGCAAGGGATGAAACGGCCTCAACAAGGTTCGCCATTTTCCCTAACAGGAACAAATAAAAATTTATATAAAAAGGAAAACAACGGTAAATACTTTATTTACAAGGTGAGTAGTAGCCGTAAAGGTTTCATAGTCACGCTATTAACTATTAAGCTACAGTTCACGCACATGATTCACACTATAACCATTGAAATATGTAATATGGTTATGGACCAATTTTGTAAGCTGTTGAACTAAGAACAGAGTATATGAGGAAGATATGAGGATTAGATCACAGATTGTGGAGCCTGGTGCGATCTAGTTCACCTCATACAGATCTTACCCATCAGAGGGAATTGCAGGTGCACGATGTTGGAGATGCAGAACTACCATAATAAAGAGCCAAGAGACCAATCTTTGTGGACGTATCCCAGGAGGGGGTGAACCATGGTAATATCTGTGTAATGTGATGAATGCATGTATATATTTATTTTCTTTCAACAGTAATTGTTATGCTTAATGAATGAGTTAATGTATTGTTATGGAATACGATTGTGTTGTTCGGGGAAATAAAATGTGAATGATAGATGCAATGCCATGAGTACTAGTAGATTATAGTCACGATTCATAGTAGATGGATCATTAATGATCCCTTATATCATACTCAATCCTAGGCTGTAAACACCTGAGTCTTACAGCCACCCATTTAAATCTATCTCGGGTGAGACTGCGTAGTGCACTTTGTGGACTGTGTTACCTTCTAGTTTACCAGGAGGGCCGATAGTTTTAGAGGCTTTGTTGGAAACCTGAAAGACATGAACCCTGGGTCAATAACTTAGATAGTAAAAGGAAGCAGTTAAACCAAAAAATGGTTATGTTGCCATGTTAGAAGGAACAAGAGAGGACTGAGTAGATGAGATAGATTGAATGAGAAAAGAACGAGCAAAACAAGAAGACCAATGAGCCATTAGAAGGGAATGTTGAGACCTTGGAACCCAACGACAGAAGAAATCAAAGGTTGGTTGAGAACCAAAGAGATAGATTTTTCCCAGAAAGACAATAGAAACCCTATAATCACACCTTGCAAATATCTGGATAAATATGTGTTTACTGATTTACACGAAGTCTTTTTCTGTGATTTTCCGCATCTACTACAGGAGTGGATACTAAGGTTGAAGGATAACCATGCAACGAACCAGATCTAATAGCTAGATTGGACCCAGGTATAGATTGAGCAGTTACAGCAGGTGAACAACAAATTGACCAGTGCAATAGACTTTTGGCTTGACAGTATTGTGGCAAGTTTCATCACCGAATTTGCAGTTGACATAGCAAAGTCATACAATGCAGTAGAGAAAGAATTTCTACGTGGACCTCGAGGAAGGTACATTCAATCATTGTAGACTTCTATTAAGATAATGCTATATAACAAAGGTGTAATGACAATGGAATCCTAAAACTAAACTTCCCTGCTTGCATGGGGGAAGGGGGGAAACACTGATAGAGAGAGGATAAATGGAAAGAAGTGAGGATAAAGGAAAGAAGGAGGAGGAACCCTTGGACCCGATCATGATGGATGATGACCAACTCAAGTGGATCTTGGTGTCATCAGGAACGATGCGTAGCGGAGTACCCTACCAATATAAGCTGAATACCAAGAAGAGAGTCGTAGCCGCGAGGGAAGGCTTGGTGAGCGATGAGGAAGAGGTATAGGATCTTCGGGCTATGGAGTAGATTGAGGAAATCCTACGTGCAACACATGAGAGGAAGATGAGAGGCCCAAGAACGGGAGGAGAAGGCAACCATCCTATCCATATTAATTTTAGTGTGGAACCCATAAAACCATGTGATACTAATACACCAAAGAGAACACCACCATTTAGACAACCAAAGTTCGGAGGAAGTCTAATGGAAAGAAGTACATCTACACTAGGAGAAACAACTAGAGGATCCAGTTCAGGAAGAACTAGTCAAGTATATACACTACGTGGAGGAATAAGTAGTTCAATATTCATAATGGAAGGACATGATCCCACTATAAGATTACTAGAATTTCGAGGAGAAGCAACAAAAGAACCAGAGAAGAATTTGTTCATTTGTGCAAAGATCTGGGAGGAAAAACAGATCACTGATGAAGATACCAAACTTGCACAGCTAGAAATTACATTAAGAGAGCACACACTAGACTGGTACATGAGTCTAGAAACAAACAATGCCCCTGGGATGACGAGGACACTGGAAGACATTAAAAATCTATTGATTAATGAGTTCTAGAAGTTGATCTCAGAGGATCAGTACATGAACGATATGATCGAGATAAGACAAAAACTAGGAGAGTCTATATGGGATATCGACCAGACATTCAAGCGACTAAAGGGAAAACTAAAATACCTTATGACCAAGATGCAACATCGACACTTGTTTGTCAACTCACTACTCCCACACTTAAAATATCCCTTACAACAACAAAATTTTTAGACGTAGGTAGAGGTTCTGTAGGCAGCCTTGCAATTAGAAGAGAACCAATACCAGCAGACAGACCCAACTATTGAGGAATTGAAGGAGGATTTGAAGAATCTAACATTTCAGTTGAACTAGAATAAGAACAAGGACAAACGAGAAGTCATTTGGTGCACCACATGTAGGACATAAGGACACCACAAGAACGAATGCCCAACATTCGCGCAGTATATGGAAACAGGCATGCCAAATATGCTACCACAAGGAGGATTATGGTGTGAAATATGCAAGAAACTGGGTCATGACCCTTATCACTGCACGATGATGTAGAAATACCAGACAGTTCTGAAGAATTCATATTGCACCTTTTGTAAGTCAGTAGGCCATTATGACAAAGATTGCAGAACTATGGAGCTGATGTAGGAAAGAACATCAGATGCATACAGGGTACAGGCCAAAATGATGACTAGGCAAGCAGTGCCACAGTTCAATCAAGCCCCAACTCCATACAATATTGCGCAGTAGCAGTACAGTACTGTGCAACAACCATACAATAATGTGCAGCCACAGTATAACTCGACATAGCCCCAGTACAATATTGCACAGTATAATCAGACACCACAATATAACACACCGAGAGGTGACCGAGCAGGCTACCAAGGAGGAGGACGAGCAGGAGGAGGTTTCAGACATAGTAGAGGACCAATCACATGTCACAATTGTCAGCAACCGGGACATTATGCACGGGAATGTCCATTTCCACCAACAACTTGTATGTATTGTCGCGCATCGGACCACGATACAGAGGAATTTCCGACACTAATAATAAATATTCAGGAAAAGAGGAACTAGAACAATCATATTGTCCAGTGGATTTCAGTCGAAGATAGGGATGAAAGATGAAATATCAATATAGTTACATGGGGAGTAATGAAAATAGGAAGTGATGCAGTTCGACAAGAACCATCTCAAAACCAATGGGTAAAGAAGAACACCCAATCAAGAAAGAAGTTAGACACGCCAAAAGAAAAAGAGAATTTTAAGGAAGCCAGACAAGAATTTCAGAAGGAGGACACATTGTCTAATTCAAATGTGCAACCATTCAAGGAAGCCCTAGAATATGAGATGCCTCCATCATTAGATCATACCAATAGAATGCAGCCCAAGGGACAAGTAAGTACAATAAAAGGATTTTTTCAATCATGCGTGAAAATATTAAGTGATCCTTCATCTTTGAAAATATTGAAAAACATACTAGAGAAATGTAGCAATGAGATAGAAGAAAAACTAGAACCAAAAACTGTCAATCACCTACACACTAGAAGAAGAACAAGTACAAAATTTATACTAAATTCTAACATTGGAGATTTCAACATGGGAGACATTATACTGGACGTAGGATCTGAAGTGAATGTGCTACCCAAGAAGACCTGGCAATGTATGGGAGAGCCAACACTGGGATACTCAAATGTCCAATTAAAACTAGAAAATTAGCATAGATTCCTACCAATAGGCAGATTGAAAGGAGTGATAGTAGATCTTGATGGAGTGTGCACTAAAGAAGACTTTGAAGACATTGAAATGGTGGACGACACAACACCTTACCCGACACTGCTTGGTCTGGATTGGGCGTTTGACAACTAGACCATAATAAATTT
This sequence comes from Picea sitchensis, assembly GCA_010110895.2. NCBI lineage: Eukaryota > Viridiplantae > Streptophyta > Pinopsida > Pinales > Pinaceae > Picea > Picea sitchensis. The sequence goes on along the minus strand of SNQJ01S0263045.1, from coordinate 8,015 downwards.
GAAAACCAGGAAAAAGACATTTGAATCCAGAGAATACAGGGTCATAGCACCACTAGATCCATCAGAAGGGTAGAGGTTCGTAGAACCCACTTGCCTCGACTTAGAGGAGATCGACTAGTTGTACAGAACAACTGCACACAATGAGGATTACGTAAACCCAACTGCAGACGGGGTACTCAGTTGGTGGAGCATTACTTCATGCCCAACAGACTCAGACACCTAGTTAGAAAACTGGCAGCAGAGACTACATGAAGTATCCACGCAAAGATGTGCAAGAATAGACCGTGCAGTAAGATGGATAGGTACAAAAATAAGAGAACCACCTAGTTTCCATGAACTAAATTATTTGGAAACATTATTGACACAATACGAAGATGAAGTATCAGAAAACTAGCAACTGTTAGCACTTGACTTAGCACTCAAGCCTACACCCGCAAGATGGTGGGGTGCACATAAAGAGACCATTACAAACTAGATCAATGTAAGCGACTACTGTGCATACGGTTCGGTGAAGAACATGAATACAACAAACAGTAGAAATACCAAGGACAAGAGGGACCAACATAACACTTGGCGAAGTGAAAAATGTTGTGGAAAATGACACCACTAGAGGAATGGCCTCATCACTTCATACATACTTTAGAGGGCATACCAGCGAACTGGTACATAGACCAGGAATTGCACAAAGGAACAACAACATGGAGTAAATTGCAACAAAACTTCACAATCACTTTCTCATTCAAGCATGAGAACCCCAACATAAATGTATCTCTCAAATGAATTAGAGGAGTAATATTCATTGAAGAACAGGAAATAAAATTTATCATAGAAGATAAACAACAGAATAAACAAACAGTCAAGGAGTTATTGTCATGTTATCATGTACAATAGGAAGAACCAGATGAAGATGACCCAGGCGACATTCAGATCGAAGAAGTAGAAGGCGAAAGAGATGTGGAAGGACCACCCATAGAATCACAATTCATTGCCACGCCAGTCAAGGTAAAGAAAGTTAACATGGGGACAACTAAACAATCCAAAATGGCCAGCATTGGAGACTACTGGGATGAGAAAATAGTAGAAAGAATAACATAATTGTTGCGTGAATATAGCGACCTTTTTCCCACAACATTTAAAGAGATGAAGGGTATAGCAGGAAAAATAGGAGAGATGAAGATACCACTCATACCTGAAGTGAGACCTATAAGACAACGACCCTATAGACCGAACCCCATGTATAAATAGAAAGTTAAAGATGATATTGACCGGATGCTCGAAGCCGACATCATCGAACCCATTGAGGAATCGGAATGGATAAGCCCGATGGTAGTACAAGACAAGAAATAAGGAAGAGGGATTAGGATATGCATCGAATTGAGGAAGTTGAACAATGAATGCTTACATAACCCATTCCCTACACCATTCAAGGATGAAGTGTTAGAGAATGTGGGGGGACATGAAGCTTACTCATTCACTGATGGATTCTCAGGCTACCATTAGATTAAGATAGCACAAGAGGACAGACACAGGACCACTTTTGTGATGGAATGGAGATCTTATCAGTACATAGTCATGCCATTTGGACTGAATAATGCACCCGCAATATTCTCTAGAGTAGTCATTGCAACATTTAAGGAATTCATCCATTAGTTCCTCAAAGTATACCTGGATGAATGGACAATTTACAGTCTACTGAAAAACCATGTGGAAGTGCTATGACTAATGTTAGAGAGATGTAGACGATGCCAGATATCACTGAACATCAATAAATTCATATTTGGAAAACTGTTTGGGATACTATTGGGCCATATAGTATGCAAACAAGGCTTGTTAGTGGATCCGGGCAAGATCATCGTCATTGTTAACTTACCAGCACCAAAAATAGTCCGACAACTAGGAGAAACCTTAGGGCACACAGGATACTACAGGAAGTTCATCAAAGTATATGTGTAGATCACAGCCCCAATGGAAAAACTGTTAAGGAAGGATACAAAGTATCAATGGAACAACGAGTGTCAACACGGTCTAGATACCCTGAAGGAAAGGATGGTTACCTCACCGATATTATTATTTCTAGACTTTGAAAAAGAATTCCATGTGCATGTAGATGCATCAGCGATAACATTGGGAGCTATCTTAGTGCAACCAGGAGCAGGAGACTTGGATCATCCGATAGTGTTCGCTAGCAAAAAGATATCATACTCGGAACATAATTATAACACAACAGAAAGAGAAGGCCTAGCTATGGTCTATGCACTACAGAAGTTCAGACACTACCTATTGGGAAAAGACTTTAATATGTTTACAGATCACTCAGCCCTAAAATTACTAGTCAACAAGCCAATGTTTGGGGGGAGAATCCGTCGATGGTTACTGCTATTTCAAGAATTTGATTTTGAAGTAATAGTTAAACCAAGGAAAATGAATGCAGGACCTGACCACCTGTCCAAGGTCACAAATGGAGAAGAACCTACGAATTTAGAAGACACCTTTCTGGATGCACAGTTATTCTCAGTACATATTGTTGATGACTAATTCATAGAAATCATCCAGTACTTAAGCACAGGTACTACACCGCAAGAATATACCACCACGCAGAAGAAGAATCTAGTAGTCCACGCAACTGACTATCAATTGATCACATGACACCTATATAAGATGGGCATAGACAACTTCTTGCGAAGGTACGTATGAGAGCACGAACGACCAATAATTTTAGCAGAATCCCATGAGGGAATCACAGGAGGGCATTATGTAGGAAATGCTACCATGCAGAAGGTACTACACATAGGACTATGGTGGCCAACGATTCACATGGACTCGAAAGAGTATTGTCAGGGATGCGACATTTTTCAAAGGGTAGGAAAACCCAATAGAAGGGACAAGATGCCACTACGACCACAAGTAACATTACAGGAATTTGATAAATGAGCAATCAACTTTGTGGGACCAATTAACCCACCAGCCAAAAGAACAGGGGAAAGATACATTATCATCGTGATAGAATACCTAACAATATGGGTAGAAGCTATACCAATAAAATATTGTAGCGCAAAGACAGTTGCACACTTCTTGTTCGAACAAGTCATCACTAGATTTGGGTGCCTAAGAGTTTTGATGAGCGACCAAGTAAACAACACCATTTGCGCGCTGGCTGAAGAGTTTGAAGTTCATCACCAGAAGAGAACGCCGTATCATCCACAGGAAAATGTCATAGTAGAAGCCTTCAACAAAATTATGGAGAATGCACTAACAAAGATCTGCAACGTCAACAGAGACGACTGGGACCTCAAAGTACCAACAGTATTATGGGCGTATAGGACCACATGCAAAAAGTTGATAGGGAACACACCATTCATGTTAGTCTATGGCCAAGAAGCAGTAGTTCCATTAGAATTTTTAGTACGCAGCTTATGCGTAGCAACTATCACATAGATGACAGAACAAGGCACAGTACAGGAAAGACTAAATCAGTTATTGTCAATGGAGGAAGACCGAATCCTGGCAGGATTCCATCAACAAGTGCAGAAAGCAAGAGACAAAGCTTGGCATCATCGACACATCAAGAAGAAAATGTTTAAGGAAGGAGATCTAGTATTTCTCTACGACAACAAGTCGTTTCAGCACCCGGGGAAGATCAGAATGCATTGGTTAAGACCATACGAGGTAAAATCTGTCACAGAAGGAGGAGTTGTACAGTTAATAGATTTAGTAGGTACAAACCTCAGAAGAATGATCAACGGGATCCGACTGAAGCTGTACAAGGACAGTTGACCACCCATCGCACAATAAAAAATAAAAATAAAAAATAAAAAAAAACTAAAATAAAAAAGAGAACAAAAAGGAAATAAGACTAAAAAGTGTGTAAGAGAGAAATGCCACATGACGTTCAAAACACAAATTCGGTAAAGGAATGAAAAACAATTACAAATAGAGGCAAAATAAGTGGAAAATAGAAATTCGGCAAAAGCAGTATGACAAGACAACACTAAGAGGAATTAAATCATGGCAAGGACCGATGGAACATCACATTAAACACACCAATAGGAGACGACAAAGAAAACATAATGGAAAGTATGAAACCACCGCAGATGCATTAAACCCATAGTCATGAGGCATTAAACACATAATGGAGGAAGCGTCCTCGATAAGCTTTGTGACCAACCCATACAACACACAAGCACGGGAGAAACTGGTCTATTCGCGAAAGGAAAATAGAGAGAGAATAATAGCATCCAGAATGACCAAAGTGAGACCACAGAACTCCCAAAATTTATTTGAACTTAGAAAATGTTCAATAGTCACCACTATGGAACCACTGAATCCAACAGAAGCAAGTCAGAAAGCCAGACCAACCAGGGTTCAAACTATATCACGAGGACCACTGGAAGAGAACGAACAGTAGCAATCGAAGATTGTCGACATCGACGAAATCCCATCCCCCGAGAGGATACTAGTGAACTCTACATCGATATTGGAAGAAATTCAGCAGCCACAAGTAGAGGCCATGAAATTGGATATGCCAGCAGCGATGTAGGAACCCCTCAGAATGAGGAAGTGGAAACCCAACAGGAAGTGCAGCAAAAAAGAACCGAAGTAGCTTTGGAGGTTAATAGAATGACACAAAATCTAGAAGCACCAGTGCAACTAGACGAGTCGCAAATGACCATCTCAGGACAACCAGTAGAAGAGAACGTTGCCAATGCCTTGGCTTGGCCAAAATGGATGATGGGGGAACAACCAAAATTTGTTGGAACTTTGAACCAACCACCACAGAAGGAAGACAGAGGTCAGATACTGATCTCACCCCATAAGAAACCTGCATCACAAATTATTCTACCACACATACCAGTTGGCGTACAGGTAGAACCAAAGCTACTAGGTCATGTCGGGAGGCTAAATTATTCTGACCATGATGTATCAGACAAAACCAAGTTCTTATAACTTGCACAGAGGGTCTTCATGTAGACCATAACCATAAAACAATTTGGAGAAACGATTAGCTAGCCACACTAGTGGGTGCTGGGTTGGACAGAACAAGAATATTAGGTTTGTTGAAGCTACCACATTTTGGCAGAGGCCAGTACGTGACAACATGTGTCAAAAAACTATTAGCAGTCACACATGGAGGGGACATATGGCTGGACAAACCCGTCCCCATAACTGTTGAGCTTATCGCACAAATCACAGGGTTACCAACCTGGGGTATGAATCCCGCGTGTATTCTGGACAAAAAAGCGAAGGAGAAAGCATTGGAAGAAGAAATGAAGAAGAAATATGGCACCACCAGAGGGATGGGGGGAATCATAATCAAACGAATCAACAACGCAACTACACAAATGGGCACAAAGATCTTAGCTTGCAAATTGCTCAGAAAATTCCACAAAGAGGAAGTACCAGTAGGAGTCATTGTAGTTGGATATCAATGCGTAGAAGGCACCTCTATGAGCTGGGTGCCATACCTATTGAACTTATTTCAAGAGGACTTCAAGGATGTGAAGGACCTAGGTAGATAGCTTCATTACTCATGGCTAATTACCCTAATAGCCTTCATGGGATGGCGAGAACCAAGGTATGTGATCTTTTGTACTATACCACAGCCAACGGGAGCGAGATAGCTCTTACTGAGATTTGGGCCGCAGGCCAGGAAAAAGAGGGAGAAATAAATCATATTTGAAGCATATATATGGGATATACAGGAAGCTATTAACCGATCATGGAGAATAAAACCAAAGGCTATCGCACGATATGAAGACATCTCCAATTTTTGGGCCACAAGACAGATAATGTGGATACAACCAAGGTAGGATCTAGATAAATAGTGGCTACATATGCGCCACCACATCATAGAGGGTGATATCGACATGGTCATCAGTGAATGTCCTGATGAACAGAGGATCCCAACCATTACCTGGTAAGTACCGAAAACAACAATAGAAGGAGAGGCAGAACATGCAAAAACATAGCCTTTGAAAATCCAAATGCCTAAGAAACCACGAACAGGCCAAGGCAAGATGACTCAGGCAGACGAAGGGTTCAAGAAGACAAGGACCCAGAAGGGTAAGAAAGAGACTACACAATCGACCAATAGACAACCAAAACAAGCTAAGGGAGTGTAAGAGACCTCCCCAAACCCCATCACATAGGAACCAGGGGAAAATAAGAGACCAACCGCGCAGGAAGGAGGCACGCGAAATAAATAAAAGGTGCAAGGAGCATCACCAGACTATATGATCACAAAAGATGATTGGGAAATGATCACCAGAATGGTCCAAGATTTCTTAGCAGAAGATTTCGATCATGGAACACATCACATGGATAAACTGCAAAAAGAGCTAGCAGAAATGGGATGGTTCCTAAAGAAATTCAAGGAAACAGAGATAACAAGTAGAAGCAGAGGCATAGAGCCACTGATAATACAGGCCAAAGAAAGAGTGGAGGTAGAAGAACGAGACCTAATCCACTCCATGCCACACACAAACACGACAATTCACATCAAGCCTAGCTTGTTGTGCATGGATGAAATTGTGGGGCAGACACCCTTGAAGGATTTGGACCACATCCAATTAGTCTTGACACAGATTCCATCAAGGTAACTACATAAATTGTAGGTTAGTGTAGACCACGAGGTACAGTCTTGTTCACATAAAAACTTAGTCGAGCTACAAAAAGAAACAAAGAAGTGTGAAATGCTGGAAAAAGTCTGTGAGCGGGCCAAGATCAAAACTCAGGAGGAAAAAGAATGCAGGAATGAACTGGAATGAAGAGTGGGAGGAGTTTTTGAGAAAATCCCAAGCACCGTGCAAGGGAATGAACTGCTGGTAGCAGGTAAGATTGATCAGATTGCATAGGAAATTTATCAATATCAGAAGGAGATCGAGAATATCCACGAATAGCTCACACCAACCACTCCACCAACCACTCCTCCTGCAGTGAAGGAGAAAAGGACGTAGGAAGCAACATTGTAGTTGTAGTATATGGAACAACAGGTTAGCACAACATTTGAATTGCTCGATAAAGCAACACAACTTTGGACAAGGTTGGAGGAGGATCCACAGGTCCAACGCTGGGACAAGGAAGAGGAAAGGATCAATGCAATAATCCAAGAACTCAAATAGAGGCAGAAGACCATACCAATCCCAGAACGAGTCTAAGGGACGCGGGAGATGAAGAATATGTAGGAAGAACTTATCATTGCACAAACACAGAAACAGGAGTGTCAGGCTCAAATAGAGCCACTACATGAACGAGTAGAAGAAATACTCGCACAGGAAGAAGGAGATAAAAAATAGATAGCACAGACCTAGACTGAATGTGCACAATTGTTGAGTGACAAAGTGGCAGTTCAGGTAGTAGACACCATCAAGGAGAAGACTGTGCAGGCACTGACAAAAGTAGCAGAACTCAAGGAAAAGTTCCAGATGATGACCAAGGAGATCGAAGAAGCTTAGAAGGATTAGGTGACTTGGGACGAGTCACATCTCAGTGTTGGGGGCCTATTGGCACTAGAACAAAGTGGAAAGAAGGAAGATCGTGGGAAAGAAAGTGTGTAGAAATGGAAGTAACAGTTGGAAGGTAACAAAGCACGCATGCATGCAAGAAAGCATGCACAAGGAAAACGACAATTGGAGGAAGAACAACATGCATGCGTGGGAGGAAGACCTAATGTCAGTAGGGTTAGGGTTTTGGTAATACATTGTAAAATGGTTGAAGAGCCCGATATATATAAATAGAGATACACATGTATCATAGAGAGATGGATTCACTTTTGTATTATTTTAGATTTTGTAATGTTATATCATAGCTATGTACGAGTTGATGCACTATGTAATATGGTTATGGATGAATTTTGTAAGTTGTTGAGCTAAGAGCAGAGGAGAGAAGGAAGATCTGAGGATTAGATCACAGGTTGTGGAGCCTGGTGTGATCTAGTTCGCCTCATACAGATCTTACCCATTAGAGGGAATTGTAAGTGCGCGACGCTGGAGATGCATAACTACCATAATAAAAGAGCA